>JADRCD010216081.1:0-21979 GCA_019843815.1 Montemys delectorum
TTTAGAGTTGTTTACTCTCCCAAAGCCTAGATGAGAAAAACTCAATGGTTAAACTTTATTCATTTTCTGCAGTGCAGTGCAACCAAGCCAGGGGTTCTTATATCCAATCACCCATCAAAAATAGCTAAGGAAATATAAGAAATGCTAATTTCAGGGACCAATCCCAGGAACTCTGCTATAATTGGTCTGAGGAGTAGGGAGACAAGAAAAACTCCTCAAAAGATTCTAAAATGAAGTAAGTTAGGGAACTCTGGAGCTGTGGAATGTGGAACCTGGCTTACTTTAACCCTCCTGGTGGTGTTATGAGAGAAGGGTTTCACCCTTGTTTTACAGACCAGGGCACAGCAGCTTAGTGAGAACAAATGATTTCTCTAGAGGAGTGTCTGTGACTTGCTAGTGAGAAAATTCAATGGACAGAAAGCTGGATTAGTGCTGAAGGGTTTGTGGGTAATTTCTAACAATGACATTATGATTATGGAAATAGAGCTCACTCATGCAGCAAATGTTTACCAGGTGCTATGCCAGGCCAATTCCCGGGGACTGAGAAATGAAATGGTGTTCAAGGCAGTCTCTAGCATTGCTCTAATGAACTCAGGCTGGCATGAGGGTGGGGGGATTCTTCTGGTTCCTCAAAGAAGAAATGTGTAAACAGGAGAGTCATTCAGTGGTGGAGCCTGGGTTCTTTTCCATTTCAAAAAAAAAAAAAAAGAAAAAAGAAAAAAAAAGAAAAGAAATAAAAGATATAAAGCAGAAGGGCTCTAGCCTGAGAGAATAGTGAGTACCGTGATAATAATATATATTATTATATGTTATATATAATGTATTATATATGATATATTATATATTATATTATACATTATATCATATATCACATATCACATCACATCACATTTATGTTATATTACATGTTAATGTTTATGTTATGTATCCTATATTTTATATTATATATCTTATATCATATACTATATACCATATATCACATATTATTATATATCATACATTACACATATACATAGTTTTATATATGTAATGAAGGAGTAGTGGTGTATACTTGTAATTCCAGTGTTGGGAGGCAGAGAGAGGAGGATACCTGGGGACTTATCGGTCAGCCAGCCTAACCTACTTGGCAAATCCCAGAACAATGAAAAACCCTATCTCAAAAACACAAGGTATATGACATTTGAGTAAGGTCAGCTGAAGTTGTCCTCTGGTCACTGCATTCGTGCAGGTGCACCTGCACACACATGCACACGCCCAAGTACACATCCAAGAATGGACACACAAATACTCAGGGTAGAGTCTGGGAGTCTACCCAGGACCTGTGGATGCAGAACTTGTCTAGCCATGTATGAATTCTAGAGCTTAGATGTTAATTAATTACTTCCCTTATTGCTGTGACAAAGTGCCTTGAACTAGATAACTTACAGACAACATAAATTTACTGCTCACAGGTTCAGAGGCTGGGAAATTGAAGATCAGAGAGCCAGCAGATTCCACATGTGGGGAGGGAAGGAATTCTCTGTTCCACAGATGGAATCTTCTTCCTGAGTCCACATGTAGCAGAAGAGGCAAGCACATCCCCTCAACCACTTTTTATCATATTCCAGAAGGTTTTACCTCCATGATCTGATCACGCCCCTGCCAAACGCCTCATTTCCTAGCACCTTTGCATTGAGGATTTTTAGACTAGGAATTTGTGGGTGGGTGGAGACACAAACAGTCAGCCAATTTTGGTAACAGCTCTGCCAGCCTTACTGAGAACTCCACCGCTTATTTTAAGTGAAGAGATCTCAGGGCGGGGGTGGGGGTGTCAACAGAAACAGGCAGTACATAGGGAAGAGTAGAAGATGCTCACCCGCCATGTCCAGAAATAGAAGCAGCAAGCTTGTGATATCTGTGTCATCTCAGGGTGTGCAGTTGAACTTCTTGAGTGTGTTTGTGTTTATTATTAAAGCACATAATGATTTCAACAGCAGTTATTTTTCTGTGTATAAAATTAATGGGAGTCTCATTTTCTCTCCTTTTATAGAAATCATTTTAGAGATTATAGGGTAAATTCGCAGAAAAGTGAGTATATGAATTACATCAGATTAAGGGTATTTTTATAGAAAAAGTCAATTATGCTGGAGGGGGCTGTTACTTAATAAACAGAGCTAAGATGAAGTAGAGCATACATGGCTGATTTTAGTAGCTAATGTCTAGCTCATTCCAAATGCACACTGCATTTAAGATCTTTTTCTCTCACTCCCTTTCCTTCTCCCCCTCTTCTTTCTTTCCACCCTCTTTCTGTGTGTGTGTTGTGAGCATGTGTGTGTGTGTGTGTGTGTGTGTGTGTGTGTTGTATGAGTGTGTTTGAGAGTCCCCACCTATTCTCCCATTTTTAGGAAAAAAAAATCTTCAAATAAACACCAAAATAAGTCCTATTGTGGTGAAAAAGAAAGCAGATCCAGGAATTTGCCCATGGGAGTTTGGTTTTTTTCTCTTCTGTATTGTGTGGCCTCTTGTTGGAATTACCATGCATGGACCCATAATCCAATTGCAGCCCATTGTTATTAGTGTCGGGGATAATTACACCATGCATGTTGATGGTTTTCCAGTCTTTGGAGGGCTTTCCCCTGCATTTCTCCTTATAATTTGGTCCACAAATACAAGTGTGAAGCAAGACAAGAATAATTTGCCTTTTCTTTATGTAGGAAGACAGGTGAAACTTGCCACAAATCACATGGTTGACAAAATGGCAGAACCAGAATGAGAGGCCAGGGCATGTGATTCCTAACCTGGGGGCTCTGCTCTGCGCTTGACCTAAACCATACTGTACTGAGATTCTGACCATGCATGGCTGTCATAATCTGTAATGATCCTGCTGTATATATCAACAGAAATAAGACCTATGGGACAATAAACCTGGAGCAATATTAAGAAGGAAGGAAATTTGTAGTTGGGATGCCTTTCTGTTAAGCACCTGAATGATGGACAGAAGCAGAGCCCCGGAATGATAATCTTCATCAAGCTTTCTAGGGGCAGCGTCTTGTGCAGTGAGGCAGAAGTGTTCTGTTGGAAAGCTAGGTGGTGGCTGATGCTGACTGAAATACTGTCCAGCTGGGAAAGTGATGGAAATATGCCCAGTGGCTGATTTCCAGGTGATTGCCTTTATTGCTGTTCCATGCCCAGGCAGATTGCTGAGGGGCCTGTAGGACAGCCAAGCTCCTCTGGGAATCTCCCCAGCCTCCTGCCTTCCGCCTCTCCATTGTTCTCTTAAGAGTACACACTTCTTCCCTGAAACTCCTTCTTTCTGATGATCCAAAAAGAAGATATGTCAAGGACCAGGGAAGGACCAAATCTATCTACACCAAAAGGTTGATGGCTTTGCCCATGCCACGTGGTAACTGGAAAAAGTAGGGCCAGTGAGTAGTGACTTGGTGAACATTTTTTTCTTTTCTTGTTTTCCTTTTCTTTCTTAAGCCAACTAGTGTGGTATGCTACTTAGTTAGCATATGACTTTCTGTAGCTTGTTGGCTGTGGTTTGAAAGCTTTGGCCATGTCAAATGGTCTCAGTTATTTCCAGACTTTCCAGTTTTATTTCTGCATATAATCATCTACAAAGTCCATAGAGGTTCTTGCAACTCCTGGTGAGTTATACTCATTAATTTTTTTCCCCCTTGTCCTAAACTCTGGCTAGGGTATTGACTAGATCATGGGAGCAGCAGATGCCAAGAGAGTATTTAACATGGAAAAGACTTATAATGGGGAGGGAGGTTAAAATCATTAAAAAAGATGATAGACAGAGAGCTGGAGGAAGGTAGAAAAGAGAACCTATCCATAATGCAGATGTGTCAGCTGTGACAGAGAGAAAAGAGAATTGGGTAGTAAGTATCCTGGCTAGTGTTTTTTGTTAACTTGATACAAGTTTAGAGTCATCTGGGGAAACTAACCTCAATTAAGAAATGCCTTATACTAGATAGTTCTGTGTCAATTTGACACAGGTAGAGTCATCAGAGAGAAGAAGCATCCATTGAGAAAATGCCTCCATCCCCATCCCTGAGCTGGTGGTCCTAGGTTCTATACAAAAGCTGGCTGAGCAAACCATGAGGAGCAAGCCAATAAGCAGCATCCCTCCATGGCCTCTGCACCAGCTCCTGACTCCAGGTCCCTGTCCCAACTTCTTTTGTGGATTAACGGCGATATGGAAGTGTAAACCAAGTAAATATTTTTTTCCAAACTTGCTCTTTTTGGTCATGGTATTTCCTTGCAGCAATAGAAACCCTAATTAAGATATGTCTCTATTAGATTGGCCTGTGGGCAAGTCTGTCGGGGGGAGGGGGCCTTTTCTTGATTAATGATGAATATGGGAAGGCTCAGCCCACTGTGGCAATTCCTCTCCTGGGAAGATAATTCTGGATTGTATTAAAAAGGTAGTTGAGTAAGCAAGCCAGTAAGCAGAGTTCCTTCATGGTCTTGATTTTCAGTTCCTGCCTCCAGGTTCTTGCCTTGACTTCTCCCTGTCACTTCCTACAGTGGTAGACTGGGACATGGAAGTGTAAGTGAAATAAACCCTTTCCTCCCCAAGTTGCTTTAGGCTATGGCATTTATCACTGCAACAGAAACCTAACTAGGACATAACATACTAAGTGTTCCCATCTGTGGCTTGGCTCCAAGAAGATTGACCCTAGAGCCTCCCTGCCTTGGTAGCTGCCATGGTGAACCCTGTCACACCCTGTGCTCAGTTTGGGGCTATCCATGTCCTGCACACCTTCAGCCTGAATCCTGATTCAGAGTCTCAAGACTGCCATAGCCAGAGACCAGAAACAGTTTCTCTATTGACCGTAGAGCTGAGTTATGCACTTGCTTAGCAGTGAGAAGAAGGAAATAGCAGTAGGGAAATAGCAGAAGTGTACCTTGTAGCAAGGTATAAACTCACCACCACAGGGACTCATAGAGACTCAAGCCTCTCTGACAAGAGCAGAGATACTGACTTCTCCATGCATCTATCCATCTGTCCGTCCATTCTTCTGTTCATTTCATGCTTTAGATGATAGAAACAGATCTGTTGAAGTGAGCTCATCTGTCTGAGACTGAGTCCCTAACCACAAACACAGAAGCCCCTGCCATAGCTCCTGCATGATTCTTGCTAGTGCTTCGTGTTACTGTCAAACACATGTTCTAACCTCTGTGATTCCATGTTGTGGGCACAGTAAATGATGAGCTTTTAGCACAATGTCCTTGTGTTCAGGGTCAAAGATAGCAACTAAGTTGCCACAGAGGTGGTCAGATGACTTGGCTATGTGTCTTCTACTTCTTAAACCACTGAAGCTGTCTGCTTTCAAAATAACCTTGGCCTTTGGTAATAATATTTCATAACAGCTTCTCTCCAACTTATATGGCAACCTGCCATGCATTGTGGAGTTCAAAGAAATCACAAACATTATTTCAAGAGCACATTAATTTGGGGAATAAAGATGTTAGAGATATTTAGGGCTTGGCAGATAATAAAAATAGTTGATTATTATTATTATTTATTATTTATATTATTAACAAACATTTCTATCGATTAGAATTTAGTACTCCCTTAAATCAGGTGTTTGTAAACTCCTTTCATTTCTTTCATTCCATTATTTAGTCAATCAAAGAACACATATCTGCACAGTAGGGACCAATCTCCTTGCCACACATATATCCACTCCCCTCAACAGCATTTGTATTTTGGCAGCCTTTCTCTCGTGGGGCTTAAAAAAATCACATGTGTTTGTAGGCATTTTATCAAGTAGTTTAAAGAGCATAAAACTTGCAGTCATAATTTTGGAAGTAAATTTTATTGTTATGGCTTTAAAACACAATCAAATAAAAGCAAGAAGTCCATTAGTAGTTGAATATTGTGATAATAGAGTTGAGAATAAATTTTATTGCTATAGGAACTATAAAACAGCAATAATAAAAACACTATTATTGTGAATAAATTGTATTGAGATGACTAACTAGAAAGCTATAAAACACAATGATAAGGGGTAATCTAATCACCAGGAAAGACGTGATAATAATTCACCCTTGTTAGCAACGAGCCTGAGGTTCCAGCTCATTGGCCTTGAGGCTCTGGGTTACTGCCTGCATTCCATAAGGTTACAGAAAGATAATCTTTGGCCAGTAGGGTTGGCAGGAGACCACATATTACAGTAAAATTGGACATGGGGATTGGGGAAAATCCAATTATCAGTCAGTGTTAGGAAAACACTGTGTAGTAATGCCAAATGCCTTCACAAGACATTTGGGGGGGGGGGGTGTTTACAGAGTTTTCCTGACAGTTTTTTGTATTATTTGACCATGTTCTTTTATGTCTTTAAACTGTTTTGTTTATATTATTTCAGAATAACTGAGTAGACTTGCATTTCTGTTGTGGGGTGGCTGTGGGCTTACCTTTTCTGCGAAGTGCCTATGTACCCTTTTTGTACATATGCATCTGCATTCAGTCCCTGTGTGCACCCTCAGCCCTGGTCCTATCCAGCTGTGGAGGTGACAGCCCCACTGACAGCTGTACTCCAGCAATCGCACCACCAAGGATCCTCCCCCATCTCTTCCTTCAGGGGAGAGAAAGCGAGCCTGTGATGGAGTTTATGACATCAGCGCTCAAGTCTGTTTTTGTTGAAATGTCCTCTGACTTACCTTATCTTGACTTTCTAAGCCAATATCAGAACACACTATCAGCAACAATGATAAGCTGGCTGGAGACAGGCTCCAGATTTTCTTTTATCTTTCTGTAGAACAATGGAGCTTCTCTTCTGGACCCTTTGCCTATACTAGTTCCTGTGACTGTGACTGGTGGGTGGGATGTGAGAAGATGGACCAACCTGTGGTTCCAACTATTTAAACAAAATATTTTCGTGATCAATGGAGCTGGTCCCTACCCTCTTCCTATTTATGTATATCACCTTG
Source organism: Montemys delectorum (assembly GCA_019843815.1). Taxonomy (NCBI): domain Eukaryota; kingdom Metazoa; phylum Chordata; class Mammalia; order Rodentia; family Muridae; genus Montemys; species Montemys delectorum. The sequence goes on from JADRCD010216081.1 coordinate 6,925, forward strand.
CAATGGTAATAGCTGAGAGCACTAAAGTCTTATCATTGAAAATTACTCTTGGAATCCTTGAATAAATTTCTAACAAGTATTTCCTCACCACTAGATAGGTTATGTTTTATGAGTGGGAAAAGGAAATTATAATAAAATTTTTATCTCTCTTACTTTTGTAGTTTCTCAATTAGTAAATCATATTGCTCTAGTTAGTAAGAAAAATGTTTAAAACTATCAAATAATTTCACTTAGAGATAATCACTGTTAATGTCCCTGATAGATAGCTAATTATGTTTAGAATACTATTGCTAAGATTACAGTTAAATCACAGTAATTTTCCTATGACATTCGTGATTCATTTGTAGCATATTGCAATTGTTAATAACATCCCATCGTCTTGGTTAACTTTTAGCTTTACAATTTTGCAAATAATGTCATGATGATCAGCCAGGCAATTTCTTTCAAATTTTCGAATAGTATACTCTAATATAAGTTATAGGATGTGCAACTATTGGGTTAGAAAAATACAGTTAAGCATTGTACTATAAAGTGGCTTGATGAAAGGCTATACCAGTGTATACATTGGAAACAGCCACATAGGAAATCATTTTATTTAAGCGTTTGCCAACTTGATAAGTAAAAACTACCCACTCTTCACATTCTTTGCATTTCAATGCTTTACGATAAGGTTAAATGCTCTGCTCCCTTATTTCTCACTATCTATTTTATATATTGCCTGCTCGTGCCATTTACCCACCTTTCGGTGATCTTCTCTATTGTTAAAGGATCATAATTCTCTAAATGTATAATATACATCCTACTGTGTGTGACTGTGTATAGTTTTCCTATAAGGTACATCTTAACCTTGTTCATCCATAGCTCATTATTTCCCTCCTTGGTGCGTCTTTTGTGAAATATGTGTGGATTAACTGCTGTTTCTACTTCTGCTTCATGGTTAAAATAAATCTGCCTGATGCTAGATGATAGATAGATAGATAGATAGATAGATAGATAGATACATACATACATACATACACACATACACACAGATACATCAATACATAGATACATGTGATGGATAAATGATAGGTAAATAAATGACAGATTAAGAGTCTTGGCTCTTACACATCCTTTGACAAAAATTCCTACTACTGGAAAACTATACTGAGAAAATGAAGTGTGAAATTGTTTTATACATTGGAATAATCTCTATTTACAATATAAATATTGTAGTATTGGGGAATCAGTGTTCCATACTAGGTTATATAAATGTTCATATGTAATGAACGATACTTGGATATTGTGATAGTTAATTTTTATTAACTTGCTTGAATTAAATTCATCATGGAATCATACTTCTGAGTTTGTCTATGTGTTTCTAGAAATGTTTACTGAATGAAAGATTATCCTCTGAATGTGAGCAATAGCACACCATAGCTGAGGACCTGGAACATATATAGGAAAGAGCCCACTTAAGCATCAGAACTCATTTTCTCTGCTTCCTGAGTGTGGTTGCAATGTGACTAAACACTTTATTCTCCTACCATCATGCATTGCCCTTCATAATGGACTGAAAACACAAACTCTGGGTCAAAATAAAGCTGTCTTTCTTTCAGTTGCTTTTTGCCAGGTATTTTGCCACAGCAATAAGAAAACGAGATATTTATTCATTAAAATAGTAACTATGAAGAAGTGTAATAACATTGAAAATCATTATTTCATACTATAGGATAGATGCTAATATAAAAGATGATGAAATACCTAAAAAAGTAAGAAGAAAAAATGATACCCAAATAGTAATAACAACCTTCGGTTAATGATTTTCTTCTGTCTACTGTTTTTCTCCTTGATTAGGCACAGGCAGCAGACTGTGAGGGTATTTGTGGTCAGTAGATGGATCTTCATGACTGCATTTGAGGAAAGCATTTCAAAGCCTCTTGACCTTATCCTTTAGGGTGTTTTTATTTTATTACTTGCTGGTTTAAATTAATATTTGCAAACCGGACAGGATGGTGCACTCCTGTAATACCAACATTCAGGAGACTCATCCTAGATGATTGCGTGTTTGAAGTCACCCTGGGCTACAGAGCAAGACCATCTAGACAAAATGGTTTACTAACACTTTGAGACTTTCATAGAGTATGTTTTGATCATACTCGTCCTCTCCCCTAACTCCTCCCATCCCTATCCTCACTTTACCACCCAGCCACCTAACTTTTAGTTGATCTCTGTTTTTTTTTCCCACTGAGTTCAGTATATGTTGCTCAACCAGTGTTGGGAGCTGGGCCTACCCTGGCATGTAGTCAGCCTATGAGGGCTCATATCATTAAAGAAAACTAACTTTGCAAATGCTATCAAATGCCAGTATCTCCTTGGCTAATAGTATGACTCCATGCCTACCTTCCCCCTCTATACTGGGGTTTTGTCTGGATTGAGCTTGAGCATACTATCACAGTCATTGTGAATTTATATGGGCAACTACTGTTTTCTTAACCTTATATACTGCCTCTGTCTCTTACAATATTTTTGCCCTCTCCTTATGAGATTGCAGGGCTTTTGAAGGTATAATATATATGACTCATTTAGGGCCAACCATTTCACAATCTCTTATTCCCTGCACACTGACCAATTGAAGGTCTCTGTGTTAGTTGCCCTCTACTGCAGGAAGAAGCTCCTCTGGATACAGGCAAGAAATATATTGATCTATAGGTATTACCATAAATCATTAGGAGTCATTTTAATACTATGCCAATTTAGCAAGATAATAGTATTCGGAACCATGACCTGTCTATCCATAGGTCCTTGGCCCTATTAACAGTGCCAAGAGTGCATTTTATCTCATGGACCATCATCATCAACTCACTCAGAAAGTGGTTGGTTTCTTCCGTATTTGTACTACCATTTCACCAGTGGCATATGGTGTCGGACCAGCCATTACTGTAGCTTACAGTTTTCAAAGCTGAGGGAGACTGTTGACTTCTTTTCTTCTTCAGTAGTGTGAATTGCACCTTCCAGCACTTTGAAATTTACCCAGTGGGGATGAAGCTTCCAAGTCAATACAAGCTTGATTTCTCCATGTTCGTTGATTCAGGTATGTGGTATCATCAGCAGTAGGCTCAAGTACTTGAGGGTAACCAGGATCATTGACAATAGCCTATAACCTTTACGTGTCTGTGGGACCATATTAGACAACTCAAAAAAAGAAAACTCATTCCAGGTACTAGGGCTGTGTCTTATTGGGATCCTCAACTAAATGTGTGTTTTTGTCTGAAAATTTTTTAGTTTTTTTAAAGAGATTTGCTTTTTTTAGAAATTTTTAGAATTTAACTTACTGACTCAAAACATAGATTAGTATAATTTTAAAACTCTGTTCTCTAGAATATACTAAACACCAGTTTAAAACTCTTCGAGCATACACACACACACACACACACACACACACACACACACAAACACACATGTACACACACTCTTCCTCTCAAAAGTGTGCATCTATAAATATCATTTGGATTTTGTTATTTAAACCAAATGTCTTGAAATTATTCTTCCTCTTTGACCTCACTCTTCTTCTTGGAGTGTACAAGGAAATCATCAGAAATGAGAACAGACATTTATATAAGAAGTTATTCACCATAGAATTACTTACAATAGCTTCCACCCACTCACCACACCCACAAAGAGAAACTGTTCTATCACAGAAGAATTTTAATAAATAATAGTATATAATAGATACTTACTTTCAAGTATTATTATTGCCATTGAAATTACTATCTTAAAAGGATTTGTGGATATAAAAAAATGTATTTGGTAGGATATAGAATATAATGGAGTGACTACACAAGTTATACATATATGTGACTAGTTGAAATGGGTAGATAGACCGAAGATTAAAAGAAAATGTACCAAAAGGTCAACACTGGTTAGCTTGGGAGCATGGGAATATTGCAAATTATTCTATCCTTTTTAAAAAAATTTTCTGCTCCCTTTTCTCCATACTTTCTAATTTCTCCATTTTAAATATATGTTAATTTTATAAGAAAAAAACTCTGAAAATACTTTACTGCATGAAATATTCATGCTTACTGTTTCTCCACTAAGTATTTAAAGTACGAAATTTGTCTCAACATTTGTTATTTTTACCTCTTTATACATTCCAGTCAAAATTCCATCAACCTCTCTTTTATCGTCCTTGCTTATTAATAATGTACCCCAAAGGAGAGTCTTCTCTGTTAACAATTTGGTGAATGTCTATTGAGAAAGAATACACAAACTACAATTATGATTTCATTTGCTCAGTGAGATGAAAGCAGTGATAACTTGGAGGGTTGACCACCTTTCCCCTTCTCCATTGACACATGTTATGTGTCACCCAAGAAACTCAGAACTTCTAAGTTCATTGTTAACATTCACTTGAACTCCCTGTTAGAGTTTTTGAGCTTTATGTATTGAGTTGTCATTTCTTTCACATAAAAATTATAATAACTATTAATCAGAGACTTTCATTGAGATCCCAGACTACCAGGTTTTACATATTAGATAAACCCACCTGTTCAATGCTGGATTCCAGAAACAATAGATATCTGCGGAACAAAGTTGAAAATATCCAGTGGGCTGGCTAGCTTAATGTCAACTGACACATGTTGAAATCATTTGGAAGAGAGGATCTCAGTTGAGAAAATGCTCCCTACATGACTGGCCTGTGGTACATTTTCTTGATTGATGACTGATATTGGAGGGCCCAGGTCACTGTGGCTGGTGCCCCTTCTGCACTGGTGGCCCTGAGTTCTATAAGAAAGCAAGCTGAGCAAGTCATGGGAAGCAAGCCAGCAAGCAGCACCTCTTTATGGCCTTACCATAGCTCCTACTTCCAGGTTCCTGCCTCAGTTCCTGTCCTAACATCCCTGGACTATAAACTGTAAGGGAAATACAAAATAAACCCTTTTCTTCTCAAATTGCTTTTGGTCAAGCTAAGACATTCATAAGAAAAAAATTTCCTTTCCACTAAACATATCTAAAAATGACCAGCACAGTATAAACTTTTTACACTGTATTTGGTGTTGGAGGTAATCTAAAGATGAATTTAAATGTCCAGGAGATGGTGGGTGGGCTCTATGAAGGCACAATAGCACTATACAAGACACTCCTGGAACTAATCTCCATGGGTACCCAGGGATAGACTCCTCTTCTACTTCCAAACTGTGACAAGGAAAAGCCCAAGCCTTTGTTGAACCATCTGAAGCCACCACCCATATTCCTGCTGCAGTTGGAAAACCATCCTCAGGGGTCTCCTTTCCTCAGGGGCTTCACACACAGGGTGCATGATGTGAGGAACAAGGGAGAGGAGGCCTGGAAAGATCCCTCTTCGTTTGCCTCTCTCCTCCCCATTCTAAAGAAGAATTTCATTTTTTTGATGACTCCCTTGATACTGATATTTACTACTGATCTCTTTGTTGTCCATGTCAGCTACAGCTACTAGAAAGTGTTTAATCTATGTAACTAAGTCTTCAGGAAAAATAAAGCACAGATAGCCATTTCTTCTAAAGATCATTGTTATCTCCAGGTAATAAAGGGCATGCATATGAATAGTGAATTCCCAAAACAGTCCCAGCCTACGTCATGGCTATTGAGGTGTTGATTACTGCTAGCTCAGCCAGGGTAGAGTTCAGATTCTCCCTTTCCAGGCTTTAATATACTTTGACCGCCTTTAACCTGGTAATCAGCCAACTAGATTATCACACTTCACATTTTGTAATTTAAAGGCTCTGTCTCTGGACTTTAATATGTTCACATATTGAAGAGATTTTTAAGACCAGGAAATAAATTTTCTTATTACTATTATCTATCACTGTGTTGTATAAAGTGGGTGAATAGATATGTAAAATACCACAAGAAGATAGCATGGATTATTCAATAAGGATTAATTAGTGCTGTTAAAGATGATATTTGCTGACTTGTTAATAATATCATAGATTGTGTTTCTGAAAATGTACTCATATTTATTTAAACACACTAAGGGATATTTGTATTTTTCTTTATAATATGATAATATGTTCCATAAAGCATTCATTCTCCATGTATTACTTGTACCAATATACATTTTATATTGAGAAATTTACTCTGAGACATTATTGTTTATGAAAAATACAATGTACAGTAAATATTCTAAAATAACTTGAAGAAATATATTGGTCCCCATCTATCACAATTTAAAGAACATTTGTTTCTTCTAGTTACTTTTAAACTTCATTTCCATTGTTTTGGGTAATTCTTTAAACAAACTTTTAAGATTCCCACTTTTTCTAGATAAATATGACAAAAATCAAATCTAATAAAACATTTAAATTTTGAAGTCAAGGAACAATTAAATTCAAACTATTAATAGTTATGATGTTAATAATTAATGATAATAAATGTAACTACATTTTTGAAGTAATGTAATTTGTTCATAAAACTGGTTTCTATTTGAGTAGTTGATTGTTAGTACATGATCCAAAATGCACATTTGCTTTATTTATTTGTTTATTTATCTTTGTTATTTTTTATTTTGATTCAGGCTTTTACTAGATAGCCCAGGTTGGCCCTGAACCTGTGAGCCTCCTGCCTCAGTCTCTTGAGTGCTAAAATCATAGGTGTGTGCTTACCAGTTTGGTTCTCAGGACCTAGCTTAAAAAAACCTCAGCTTGAAATTCGTGCTTTAATTAGTCTAGGATCTGAGGTAGGAAGTGGTGGTGAAGAGAGGCAGGTTTCTGTGAGTTCAAGGCCAGCCCACCCTACATGGTGAGTTCTAGCAGCCAGGATTGTTTAGAGAGAACTTGTCTTAAAAAAATGTAAAAAAATTGGTTTTGCACACTGTTTAAGAATACCAGTTGAATGGTGAAATTAGTCTTTGCCTTTTAATACTATTGCAGCTAAATAAAGTGTTTGTTGTGTTTAATTTGAACTGCTGTTCTTTTACTGGTGGTTAGGAGTTAACTACAATAGGAGAGTATTCTCATTGTTAAGCATGAATTAACTCATTTAATTCTTATCAGGATCCTTTGAAAACGTGCTATTATTCTTCTCACTTTACAAATAATGAAATGAAGGCTCAAGAAAGAAAATACATAATACCATAGATATTCAAGAATGTGGGCAAATGATGAAAGTCCCTGGAATACTAGTTAATTAGCTGTCCAGCAAGTTTCCATGCTATTCACTATCCCTGTGCAGAACTTTGCATCACAGCATCTCCTAAAGCTGATACACCAATGCCATCAACAGAGTATTTCCCCATGCATATTTATTAGATCAATGGATTATCAGGAATGATCTCCAATTGATATTCACACTCCCTGGTCTTTGTTAAATAAAGCCTTTTAGCTAGGAACATTTACCAAATGTTTGTGTGGCTTAGAGCACTACTAACTCTATGAGTTACAGAACTCTTTGCCAGTGACTTTCTTCTCCTGGTCTGTTTCTTGTTTGTAGAATATGGACCGCATTCTGTAGGGTTAAAATGAGCACTGAGTTATAAACTACATGCGTTTGGTTTCTTAGGTGCTAGCATAATGCTTAGAAAGCTTCAGATAGCATTAGTAAACTCTGCTGAAAGCTACATCCTGAGTAGATAGTTAAAGCAATGCTTTAGCTGTTAGAGAAACTGAAGGAATGGCCAACCCATGGCAGAAGACACCAGCTCAGGGGCAGCTTACTGGTTCACATTGAACATTTAAGGCAGAAATTATGCCAGCTCTCCACAATTCTTTCTAGAAATTAGATAAAAAAAATACCTCCTAACTCCATTTACAGTGTTTATCCCAAGTTAGACAAAGACACTGTAAAGAAAGAAAATTACAGACTGATAGCCCTCATAAACTCAGAAGAACCCTAAAAAATTTGGAAAATATGGTCTAGCTTTGGATAAAAAGAATTATATATCCTGGCTAAGGGTGGTTTATCCCAGGCATAAGTAACATTCCAACACATTATCCCAGTCTTGCATAGCATTCCATCACATCCACAGGCTGAAGAAGGGAAGTTAGAGCATCCTACCAGTAGATCTACAAAAAGATTTCACAGCATCCAACATACAGCTGTGGTTAAGAAAAAGAAACTTCCTCAGGGTGGTGAATATAGCGTAAAGCTACTACAGCTAACATCGTCCTAAACCACAAGGACCTGGAGGGTTTCCCAGGGCTACCACTCATTTCAACAGTGTCACTTTTCAATACAGTTCTTGCTGGCCTAGCTAATGCAATAAAAGAAGAAAAGGTAATTAATGGCATATAATTTAGGATTGTATAAACAAAACTGTCTGCCTTTAAAGAGGAAATGAGTATACAGGTAGGAAAACAGAAAGAATCAAAACAACCGCCCTGTAACTAAGAACAGGGCAAACAGGCTGACCTAGGAAAGTCCATTGACTTCCTATACATAGCAAAGAGCAAGTTGAATTTGAAAATTAAAAAAGAAAAATGCTGGTGTGCCTGAAATGAAGTATTTGTAACACATCTCTTCAGGGAAACATATGGAGCACAAATGGAAGACACCAAAGAGCTGAATGGCTCGGGAGATATTTCCGTTCACAGACGGAAGACTCAATATTATCAGGATATCAGCCCTTCTGAATTTTATTTATAGACACAATGCAACCCCAAACAAAATCCTAGGGAATTATTTTGTGGTTATTGACAAACTGATTCTAAAGATTTGTGGACAAATAAAAGACACTGAATAGCCAACACAATATTGAAGGAGAATAGAGCCAGAGGAGTGGCATTACCTTATTTCAGATTTACTATAACTTTACAGTCATCAGACGGTGTGGTATTGGCAAAAGAATAAACAAATAGATCAGTAGAAGAGAATATGGAGCCCAGAAATAGGCCCACATGCACATGGTCTATTGATTTGGACAAAGGAGAAAAATAGTACAACAGAGAAAAAAATATTCTTTGCAGCAGATAGTGCTAGAATGACTAGACACTCACAGACAAAACAGAGAAAGCACAGATATTAACTCAAAGTTATATATCACTGTGGCTGGGAGGGTGGCACCATCTGTAAAGTACTTATCATGCATGAAGACCTTAGACTGATCTAGCCCAAAATGCTGAAATGGTGGCAAGTCCCTGTCATTCCAGCTCTGAGAAAACACAGACAGACAGACAGATCCTTAGACTTGCCTGCCAACTTATCTGTCCTGAGTGGTAATCTCTAAGCCAATGACAGACCTGTCTCATCTCAGAGGAGGTGGACAGCATTATTGAGGGTGACAGCCAAGGTTGACCTCTTTGGCCTCCATGCACATGTGTCTTAGTTAGGGTTTTACTGCTGTGAACAGACATCATGACCAAGGCAACGCTTATAAAGGACAATATTTAGTTGAGGCTGGCTTATAGGTTCAGAGGTTCAGTCCATTATCATCAAAGTGGGAGGATGGCAGCATCCAAGCAGACATGGGGCTAGAGGAGTTGAAAGTTATCTTCTTCCAAAGGCAGACAGGAGAAGACTGGCTTCCAGGCAGTTAGGAGGAAGCCCTCTCAAAACACCCCCCTCCACAGTGACACATTTCCTCCAACGATGCCACACCTACTCCAACAAAGCCACACCTCCTAATAGTGCCACTCCCTGGGCCAAGCATATTCAATTACCACAATATGTATACACACACATGTGCATTCTCATCTCATCTACAAGAACACACATGCATGCATACAAACATACTACATACATGCATACATACATACATACATATATACATACATACAAAAGCCCTTTACCCAAATGTTAAATACAAAACTATAAAATTCAAGACTATGGATTAGAAAGCCTAGAGGAGTCTGAGTATAACACTGACATTTTAGACACACTAGGAAAGGCTCAATCCATAAAAAAAAATTGATATGACAAAATTTAGTAAATGTATAAACTTCTAACTCTTTGAAAGAAAATGTCAAGGAAACCAGATGACAGAAACTGAGATAAAATGTTTATGAAAGGCATATCTGAAATAAGAGTGTGATCCAAAATATACAAAGAACCCTGAAACTCAAACATTAATCAAAGGACTTGATAGGTATAATGTGGGTAGATGACCTAAATGGGTGCCTGACCAAAGAAAACACAAGGAGATGAAGAACCTAGTCACCAGAAAACTGCTAGTTCAAGCTCCCAGCTATGCCACAGTCTGCCACAGCAGCCCACATATGGATGATCAACAGCCAAGGCCAATGAGGTGGCAGAGCAATGGGAACTCATTTGTTGCTGGTGGATCTGCAAAACTGTCTTGACCAATTTTGGAAAGTAGTTTGTCAATTTCTCATGGAACAAAACATGTGTTTATCATATGAGTCAACAGTAGCACTCTTTAGTTCTCACCCAAATGAACTAGGAACATGTCTGCAGGAAATCATTCACATGTGTGTTTGTGACAGCTTAATTCATAACTGCCCATATAGGATGCAACCAAGGTGTCTCTCAGCACATGAATAGGTAAGCTGTGCCATAGCCAGAGAACAGGATATTACTCAGCAATGATAAAGGAGCTGCCAAGCTGTGAAGAGACATGGAAGAAACGTGGACATATTGCAGTGGTTTGAATGAGAGTGGCCCCAACGTCTCATTATATGTGAATGCTTGTTTCCGGGTTGATGAAACTCTTTGAGAAGGATTAAAGATCATTCCAGTTGGCTCACTTCCTGTCTCACGCTTATTGTCTAAACTTGTAAGCTCTCAGTTACTGCTCCAGCATCATGCCTGCTTGCCTGCTTCCATAATGGTCATGGACTCACCCTCTGAAATTGTAAGCAGGTGCCCAATTAAATGCTTTCTTTAAAAAGTTGCCTTGGAGCTGGGCGGTGGTGGCGCACACCTTTAATCCCAGCACTTGGGAGGCAAAGGCAGGTAGATTTCTGAGTTCAAGGCCAACCTGGTCTATAGAGTGAGTTCCAGGACAGCCAGGGCTACACAGAGAAACCCTGTCTGGGAGAGAAAAAAAAAAACCCCACCACCAACAACAACAAAAGTTTCCTTGGTCACAATATCTCATCATAGGAAAAAAAAAAAGAGAGAGAGATGTATTAGTAAGTGAAAGAAGCCAATCTGAAAAGGCTGTACAGTGTGACCCCAACTACATAATACTCTGGAAAAGGTAGAACTACACAGATTGGGTGATCAGAAGTTAGTACCAAGGGTTTGAAAATGGAGGGTTGAAAACAGATGAGCAGAGCTCAGGGGACAGTGAGGCCACTAAATCAATACTAGACTTGTTTATATGGAACATCAAATGTCTGTCAAATTCCATAGAATATACAGCACAAGGAATGAATCCTCCATGACTTTGGGTGACAATGTCTCAATGTGTTGTCCTTGGTCGCATCTGCTGCACAGGGATCAGTTCTCACCAGGCGATTACAGCTGTGGTTAATAGTAGAGTCTCTTCAGTCAGCTTGCCAGGGTTTGGGTCCAGTAACACTTTCCCTGTGATCTGGTTTCTTCGTCTCTGAAATAGAGATAAAGAGAAATCCGTCTCAATATTTTAGAGAGGAGTAAATGAGATTTAAATTACATAGAATAGTGTCTGTCTCATAAAAAGTTTCAGCTCAATAAATCTTAGCTATTACATCTTTTACAAACTTACACACACTTTTATCTACAATGCCTTATTGAGTTATTTTAGCCTCCCTGCTAGGCTGAAATGATTGCCTTCATTCTGTAGACAAAGAAATCACATCTCCCAATGGCTAAATACTCTCCCATGGTATCCTAGCAGGTAAGCCACAGAGTTATTATTTCAAAACTGGCTTTGGGACTTCAAATCCTGTGTGCACTGACTTCTGATCTTTGAAATTTTATTTATATTTTAAGTGTGTGTGTGTGTGTGAAGTGCTCATGGAAACCAAAAGAGGGTATCACATTGTCTAGCAATGGAGTTACAAGGAAACTCTGAGCTATCTGACATGAGTGCTGGCAACTGAACTCTGGTCTTTTGCTAAGATAATTAAATGCTTCTAACCGCATAGCCATCTCTTCAGCCCCTTTGTGATTTTTAAATCAACCTTCTATACTTCATGATGTCTTGATGTCTTCGCTATTTTATGTCTTTCTTTCTGTTCCAGATCTCTACCACAACACAGACAAGAGCTTGTCAGTCCACAGAGGAGCCTTGAGACCTATTCCTATGACAGATACCATCCCATGGGGGAGGTGAGTAAGAACAGACAGTATGAAGGAGGGTGTTGCTGGAGGTCACAGCCTGTTTTAGGATATACCAGGGATGGCTTACTGTTAATATTACTATTCACAAACTAGATTGGCTCAAACTGTGAGGTGAAGGCATGCTAAGTTGAAGAAATTTCCAAACATCTTCTCCTCTACCATTAGCACTTCCATGGAAACTACAGAACCTAGTAATATGAAATAAAAAGACAAATTAATAGCACAAAGACAGGGGAAGAGGAGCAGCCCCATAAGCCTAGTGTGAACTCGGACTATAATTAACACTTCTTTGGGCTTGTCATATCCTTAGCAGGTTTGAGCAGTACAAGGTTGGTGCCTGTGTGAATGTGAGGCACAAGGAGTTGTGTTTGGCTGAAAATGTAGGGTTTTTTTTTCTTGCTGGATTTGTGGGCTCAGCAGTAGTTCTCTGAGGGAAAAGCCTTTTGCAAAGAAGCATTTGTAATGCTATGAAGATGCTCAGTGGCTTCCAAAAGTAGGTAGTGAAAAAATAGCTCTTGTGTGTATGTCTGGGTGATACCAGATGCCACACTTGGCTTTTTAAGGTATAAACTTCTAAAACTAGAGTGGCTGCATTCAAGGAGATACACATCTAAAAGTCATATATAAATGGACAAATTGCCTTCTAAATAGTCTTGACCAATTTATACTCTCCACACCTGAGGATAGAGTATCATTTTTCCAGAATATTTTTTTTTTCAGAATGCCAGGAAGAATTTACGCCTTTCTCTGTAAAAGTTAACCTCAAAGAACTGTTGGCTCCCTGGCTTGAAGAAGATGCTGTAAGCTGGAGAAACCTGATGATCTGCTTTAGTAGCTAGTGTTGACAATTTGACAGGATTCAGATCACCTGTAAAGGCTTATTTAGATTAGGTTTGCCTCCAGGCATGCCTGTGAGGGATTGTCTTGATTGGGTTTATTAAAGTGGGAGGTTCCACCTTAAAGAAAGACTTAGGTCCCCAACTGCATGGAATAGGAAGCTAGCTGAGCCCAAACTTTCGTCACTCTCTTCTTGATTTTGGACACAGTGTAGCCAGATACCAAATTCCCACCTTCAATACTTCTCCGTCACAATAGAATGTACTTTCAAACTGTGAGCTGAACTTAGCCCTTTCTCCTTCAACTTGCATTTGTCAGAAGATTGTAGACAGTAACGAAGGCAGCGTGTTTCTATGTAGGAGCACACTTGGCTTGGATAGTCACTGGCCATGTGACCTTGATGAAGCCATTTAGTTGCTCCTGCTTCTCCTCCTCCTCCTCCTCCTTCCTTTCCTTCTCCTCCTTCTCCTCCTCCTTCTTTTCTTCTTCCTTCTCTTCCTTTTCCTCCTCCTTCTCCTCCTCCTCCTCCTCCTCCTCCTCCTCCTCCTCCTCCTCCTCCTCTCTTTCCCCCTGCCCTTCCTCCTCCTCCTTCTCCTCCTCCTTCTTCTGTGAAACTGAAATAATAGTGTTCATCTGAAAGCACTGTGGTAATGATAAAGTTGGCTGCAGTATCACTGATTAGGCAATAAGTGGATATACCCCTGCCTTTTCCGGGTGCTGCTATTTATAGCTTATTGAGACTGGAGCTATCCGCATCACAGATGTTTACATTACCTATGTCATTGAAATTGCCTTTTGTTAAGTATTTACTAAGGTAGTAACAACTTTTCTCCGTAGTCTGCATGTCAGTTCAGACTCAAATTTTAAAAATAATTTGTTTTCTCCAGTTAACTATTATTTCCTGTAATTCAACTACTACATAGAAATTCAGGTGTCTTGAGGCCTGAGAGATGCTGATGGCTACCTGAATATGTCTTCATTTTCCACTGCATTTCCTCTTGTGGAACCCAAGTTATGGATTTATTGGTCACAGTATAATATCCCTCCCAAGATTGACATATATGATTTATAATTAAATCAGCATCTATTCAGGTCTATTAAGTTTAATCAAAATTATTATCGTGTGCCTGACTTAGAGACTTCAGTAAGCATATTCTGGGAAGGGCATACATGGGTGTTGTCTAACCTTAGAACATTAACAATGGATGCTTTGGTGTGCTAATCTGCTTTTCACTACTGTAATGAAATATCCTAAACAGGTGAACTTTATAAAGAAAAGGGGTTCAATTAACTCATAGTTTGGGAAGCTGAAAGTCCAAACAATATGTGTCAGCCTCTGGTGTGGACCACCCACCTCAGTTACGCCATCTTCTGGTGAATGGCAATGACATCATCAATCCCTTTGAAGCCAAAGGGAACTGCAGGGGCAGGCTCAAAATCTTAACCTATTTCACTCTCAAGAATACTCACTCCAACAAATTGGGAAAAGATCTTTACCAATCCTATATCTGATAGAGGGCTAATATCCAATGTATACAAAGAACTCAAGAAGTCAGTCTCAAGAGAACCAAATAACCCTATTAAAAAATGGGGCATAGAGCTAAACAAAGAATTCTCTACTGATGAACTCCAAATGGCTGAGAAACACCTAAGGAAATGTTCAACATCCTTAGTCATCAGGGAAATGCAAATCAAAACAACTCTGAGATACCACCTCACACCAGTCAGATTGGCTAGGATAAAAGACTCAGGTGACAGCAGATGCTGGAGAGGTTGTGGAGAAAGAGGAACACTACTTCATTGCTGGTGGGATTGCAAACTGGTACAACCACTCTGGAAATCAGTGTGGCGGTTCCTCCGGGAATTGGACATAGTTCTACCAGAGGACCCAGCCACACCACTCCTGGGCATATACCCAGAAGATGCTCCATCATGTAATAAGGACACATGCTCCACCATGTTCATAGCAGCATTATTTATAATAGCCAGAAACTGGAAACAACCCAGATGTCCCTCAACAGAGGAATGGATACAGAAA
>JADRCD010216084.1:0-19469 GCA_019843815.1 Montemys delectorum
ACAGGTGTACCCTTTCCCTTTCCTGCAGTAGTATGAAGTGCCAAAAGCTCCTCCTGGAGGCCTGGGGCATCATGAGAACCTTGCTCATCCAGGCCGGAATGCTGAAGGCCTGACCTTGCGCAGGTATCTCTGGTATGTGCTCTCCCCAACCTTTGAGCTCTCATGACCTCTCCAACCTCTCCGACCTCTCCTTCATGCATGCCAGCGTCTCTCAGTCACCATCCTCCCAGAAGAAACTGTCTACCTTCTATTCTACTTTCTTCCCTTTCTGCTCACTCCCAGTTGCAGCTCCCTCTAATCCACAGACGTGACAGCTTCAGAAGTGCCTGGAACCAAAGCATCTGGAAGTGATTCAAACACAGCTAATCTACTTTTTTCTGTGGAAGATTTTTAAGAGATGTCAACATGTATTCTCTACGAATATGCAATGTTTATCAAGTTATTGAAACAAGGAATCTACTTTAGTTTTCAGTGTCTCTAGCAGAGAGAAAACCACTCAGAGAAATTAGCTTTCAGTGACTCTAGCAGGGAGAAAACCACTCAAAGAAACCTGGTCCTGGGAGAACTTTACAGACATCCCATTGAAATGGCTTCGGTGGATTATCTTAAGTAATAGTTTGAAGTAAACGAAAATTAGTTCGATTACTTTTATATGATTCAATAAAGTTGACTGCCTATTTTCCCTGTGGCATAGCAAGTCCACTCTAAAAGAACACTTACGCTAATGTGTTACCAAGAAATGTGAAAACAGGGTCCACGTCTTCATGATTGAGGGATCACCCACAAAATAAATAAGGCTCGTAATAGCACTCTATTTAGGCCAACTCCAAAGTCAACCACCTAACACTCTCTTGCAGGTGAAGAGAGAAACAGCAACAGTATGTTATTCACAAGGGACCAACTGCTACCTGGCATGCTGTCACATGGCCAAAGAGGACTGACACTGTGGTTCCACCCTCCTAAGGCTGAAAAGCAGACAGACTGTGGTGGTGGAACACACTGCTGGTATCCCAAGGGAAGAAGCAGATGTGAGGGCTAAGACGACGCTCTCGCACCCCTCTTAGTCAAGCTCTTGACTTTTCATGTATGGAGCCACAGGAGTGTCATGTGTGTCAGTTCATCTTAGAACCTGTATACTTTTTTGTGAGTTACACTTGGGAACCTAGCAGATCGTTCTGTCCATCTGTCATGGTTGCCAGTGACTGTAGGCAGGTGTCTACATAAACCAGGAGACTCAGGACAGAAACACCAACTTGTTCCAAAGCATCAGCTCATATCTCCATGAGAGCCTCAAGTTGATGCATGGTAGGGGAATGTCTTAGTTAGAGTTTTACTGCTGTGAACAGACACCATGACCAAAGCAACTCTTATTTTTTTTTTAAAGATTTATTTATTTATTTTGTATATATGAGTGCACCACTGCTCTCTTCAGACACACCAGATCCCATTACAGATGGTTGTGAGCCACCATGTGGTTGCTGGGAACTGAATTCAGGACTTCTGGAAGAGCAGTTGGGCTATCTCTCCAGCCCCTACGGTAACTCTTATAGAGGACAACATTTAATTGTGATTGCCTTACATGTTCAGAGGTTCAGTCTAGTATCATCTAGGCAGGAACATGGCAGGATCCAGGCAAGCATGGTGCAGGAGGAGCTGAGAGTTCTACCTCTTCATCTGAAGGCTTCTAGTAGAATACTCACTTCCAGGCAGCTAAGAGTAGGGTCTTCAAGCCCACACCCACAGTGACACATCTACTCCAACCAGGTCACACCTACGCCAACAAGGCCACACCTCCAAATAGTGCCACTCCCTGGGCCAAACACATACAAACCATCACATTCCTCTCCCTGGCCCCCATAGGCCTGTTCAAACACATGAGTCTATGGGGGCCATACCTAGACATAACATAATAAAAAAGTACATTTAGTCCAACTTCCAAAGTTCCCAAAGTCTACAGCAGTCTTAACAATGTTAAAAGTCCAAAGTTCAAGGTCTCTTCTGAGATTCGTCCAATCACTTAATTATAATCCCCAAGGCAAGTGAGGAAGCCAGCTGGGCAAACTCCAAACACCTCCATGTCTGATGTCAAAGTGGTCTTCAGAACTCCAACTCCTTTTTCAACTTTGTTAACTGCAAAAAATTTCTTTCTACTGGACAGGTTCCACTCCCTGTTGGCAGCTTTCCTTGGCAGGTATCCCATGGCTCTGGCATCTTAACATCTTTGGGTCTCCAATGCAACTTCAATGTTACAGCTTCTTTTTTTAATGTCTAGGATCCGCACTTGATCTTCTGGGCTCCTCCAAAGGGCTGGTGTCACTTTTCCAGCTCTGCCCTCTAGCACTCTAAGGTGAGGTTGATCCACTCCACTGCTGCTGCTGTTCTTGATCAGCCCATGGTACTGGCATTTCCAATACATGGGGTCTTCCACTGCAACTAGCCTTCACCAATAGCCTGTCAGGCTCTCTTCATGATGCCAAGCCTTATATCCTTTGCATGACCCCTTCAGTCCTGGGCCACCAACTACAACTGAAGCTGTACCTTCATCAATGGCCTTCCACAGCCTCTTACAGTGCCCAGCCTCAGCTGCTCTTCATGATCTCTTCAAAACCAATACCACCTGGGTGACTCTTACACATTACCAAGACCAGCTGCAGCATAAGGTACAACCTTGGCTACCTTTGGTACTTACTTAGAGCTTCTTTGTGTTCTAAGAAAACATTTCCTAGAAGATTTCACTTCAGTGATGCTGGTCTCTTTTTAACCACCACTGATTTCTTAGCTCCAGCTAGCCATTATCAATTGTTCCTAGTTCCTTCTATTATGGACTCTAAAGCCAGAGCCAGGTGTCCAAAGTGGCTGAGTTCTGCTGCTTGCTAGGACTGGAAGATGGCATCCTCGTTCTATTACATTATCACCAGCTTTCTGTTTTCCAACTCCTTCACTGCCTAAGCTTAGCTGTCCTGGAACTTGCTTCATAGACTGATTTTGAACTCAGAGATCTGCATGCCAGTCTCCTAAGCACTGTGATTAAAGGTGTGGTCCACCAAGCCTGGACTTAAGTTTTTCTTCACCTAGAACTTGCTCTGTTCTAGGCTGACCTTGGACTCAAAGATCTGCTTGTCTCTGCCTCCTGGGATTAAAGGCTTATACTCTCATGCCTGGACCTAAATTTATTTGGGTGGGATCATGCCCCAAGGCCACTCACGCCTTCCTTAATTTAATATCCTTGAACACGGGCTTCAGCTCCATTTCACTTCCAGGTGTCCTTTTAATATTCAAACTGTATATTTTGTATTTTTCCTTTCTCTGCTTGCTACGTTTGTTCAAAATACTCTGTTCTCTGGATAAGTCTGATAAAAAGTCTCTGTTGGGCATTTTTGTGACTTCCCTTCTCAATGCAATTAATCTGAGTCTCTTCACATTGGCCTCAGGCAGACTCTTCAGACAAGGGTAAAAAGTAGCCACATTTTTCACCAAAATACCACAAAAACAGTCTCTAGGCCACATATTGAAATTCTCTACTGAAACCTCTTGGGCCAGGTCCACACAATTCAAATCACTTGAAGCAACAAAGTCTTTTATATTCCTACTAGGATTGCCCATTAAGTCCCACTTAAAGCATTCTACTGCATTCCAATCCAATGTCCCCAGATCCACATTCTTCCAAACAAAAGCATGGTCAGGCCTATCACAGCAATACCCCAGTCCCTGGTACCAACTTCTGTCTTTGAGTTTTACTGCTATGAACAGACACCATGACCAAGGCAAGACTTATAAAGGACAACATTTCACTGGGGCTGGCTTACAGGTTCAGAGGTTCACTCTAGTATCATCAAGGCAGGAACACGGCAGGATCCAGGCAGGCATGGGACAGGAGGAGCTCAGAGTTCTACATCTTCATCTGAAAGGCTGCTAGTGGAAACTTCCAGGCAGCTAAGAGTAGAGGCTTAAAGCCCACGCGCACAATGGCACATCTACTCCAACCAGGTCACACCTACTCTAACAAGGCCACATCTCCAAATAGTGCCACTCCCTGGGCAAAGCAAATGCAAACCACCACATGGAAAACTCCGAGAGAACTCTGCATACCCCATTTGGGGCTGGAGACCCTCAGGAGTCTGCTGCCTGACCACTGTCCCACCCTCCAGAGGCCCTTGTGAAAGAGCAACCGTGGGATATTGGGGGGAGGGGCGGTGAGGGGAGGGGTCCTTTTCCATGGCTGCCAAGCCAGCTACCTACTGTTTTTCTTTCAGAATCTGAGACTCTTAAAATAATTTAGGAGATGGACATCAGATCACTGTGGCTGTATCCAACGGACATGGAAGCACAGAAGGACTTAAAATCTCTATTCCTGATGACTTTTATGCAGTGGAGGAATGATCAAGTCCAGATATATGCAAGATCAACAATGAGATGGTGGTATACGGCACAGTCTTACTCTGACTTTGTATAAGCAAGAGAGACATTGGTAGAATTATCAGGAATATAAAAAAAACAAAAACAAAAACAAAGTCTTTTGTTGGATTGGAGAGATGGCTCTGCTGTTAAGAGCACTGACTGCTCTTCCAGAGTTCAATTCCCAGCACCCACATGGTGCCTTACAACCATCTGTAATGGGATCTGATGCAATCTTCTGATGTGTCTGAAGACAGCAACAATGTACTCATATACACAAAAATAAATAAATCATTAAAAATATAAAATAAAAAATACCTTTAAAATATTTTTTAAAGTTTTTTGCTTATATATATGTAGATACAAAAATATTTTTTAAATATCTTGCTTACAGTTAGGAAAGTTCCTTTAATCTGATTACACTGGAGAGGATGTATTGCACCTGGCTTGTCAGTGGCCCATTCTCAAGTTTAATAGGGAGACCTTTAAGACCTGGATCGGGCCGGGCAGTGGTGGCACATGCCTTTAATCCCAGCACTTGGGAGGCAGAGGCAGGTGGATTTCTAAGTTCAAGGCTAGCCTGGTCTATAGAGTGAGTTCCAGGATAGCCAGGTCTACACAGAGAAACCCTGTCTTGAAAGGAAAAAAAAAAAGATAAAAAGGAGGCCTGGATCCTTTGTCTATATTAAAGTGTAGTTTACACATATATACATAATCAACTATTTTAATCTTGAGTTATACTTTTCTTGCTGGATATTTAAATTACAGAACTAATCAGGAGAGACCAGCTCCCCAGGGGTAAGCCCAAGAGCCCAGTAAGGAGGAGGGAGCCATCAGGACTCCAACAGTATGGCAAAGCCAAGAGTGGCCACTGGAACTCTCACAGTAGGGCAAAGCCTGAGGGGCCACCATCAGGGCCTTTAGAGATCCTGAAGTCCTGAGGGGCCACCCTCAAAAACCCTAACAGAATGCAGGGAACACAAGTGTGGGGAGACACAGCTACAAATGGCCATGGCCTGAGCGTGAGGACCGAGGTTGTAAATAGAAAATCAGTAACAGAATAAATTCCAGAACAAAGAGTCCTCCGGAGACGCTGACTTTTCACTGATGAGGAGGATAAGGTCTCCGGAAGCAAAGACGGGTTTTAACGGAGTTGCTATCGCAGATCTCCTTAAAGTTAATCCCATTCTATAGTTTCGAGTTTGGGTCACAGAACTGATAAGTTACACATTAAAGATAATAGATGGAAAAACAAAACAAGAACCTCAGACAGATGAGACTGTTTGGGCCCTGGATCTGTAAGTTTTTGCTCTGTATCCTTGCTGTCTTAGTCACTGCTGCACTGCTGTGAAGAGACACCCTGACCAAGGCAAGGCAACTCTTATAACAGGACGCTTTTAATTGGGGGTTGTTTACAGTTTCATTACATCATGGTAGACAGGATGGCAGCAGGCAGGTGTGGTGCTGAAGAAGTAGCTGAAAGCTAAATCCTCATCTATAGGCAGGCAGGCAGGCAGGCAGACGCACAGAGACAGAAAGAAGGACAGAGATAGGCAGACAGACAAAGACAGAGAGACACTGGCCCACCCCTAGTGACACACCTCCTCCAAGGCCACACTTCCCGGTAACTAAGCATCTATACATATAAGCCTGGGGGGGGGGGCACTCTGATTCAAGCCAGCACACTTACCATTGAAATTCCGACAACAGTTATAGACTCACTTTACTTCTAACACAAGCACAACACAACAGTATTCGATGTAATAGACACATGCTCTGCTTGAAGACAGCACATAATAGCAAATGAAGAAGACAGGAACCCTAATTGAAACCAGCCGAGTTTAAAACACAGCTTCGAGCAATCAGACATGGGGAACCTCATACTGTCTTCACCTGTACTCCTAACAGAACCAAGATCAGCATCATTATATCTTTAAGAAATATAGCAAGCAACTTTTTAAACATCCCTCAAAAAATAGTAGGATTTGAGAAATATAAAGTACAATCCTGTCCTTTTTTAGAAAGGTAAAAAACCATTTGATGAAACCATTCGGTTGTGTTTACTTCCCAGGAACTTACTGTGAAAACCTTCCAAATTATTAATGATAGTTGTTCACTTACAATCTAGAGGACTGAGTTTGACAGATATCCTAGTTAGGGACAAAACACTGTGGTGATAAAATACCATGACCAAAAAGCAAGGTCGGGAGCAACGGGTTTACGTGACTTACACTTCCACACCATAGTCCAAGGCAGAAGGAAGTCAAGACAGGAACAGAACTGGGCAGGATCATGGAGACAGGAGCTAGTGCAGAGGCCATGGAGGAGTGCTGCCTACTGGCCTGCTTACAGCCTGCTTTCTTATAGAACTAAAGACTGCCAGCCCAGGTGTAAAACCACCCACAGGCAGCTGGGCCCTTCCACATCAATTACTAATTAAGAAAATGCCATGCTGCCTTCAGCCCAATCTTATGGAGCCATTTACTCAATTGAGGTTCTGCCCCTACCCCCATGACTCTACCCTGTGTCAACTGGACTCAAAACTATCCAGCACAACAGGCCCAACCTAAGTTTATATAACAGGATAAATTTATAAACAGATTTAAATTTTTGAGCAGTAAAGTAAGTTTACAGTTATTATGTAATTTATCAGGTATGTCCCAAGTAGAAATCATTTTGTAACTTTTTTTTTTGGTGTTACAGTAGTCTACCCAGCAAGTGATAGCTTTACCCAGTAGGAAAGCATATCAACACATCTGGAAGTCAAATCACGGGTTTAAATAAAACAAAATCTTCTGACTTTTTCCTAAGGTGAGTTTTTGTAAGCATTACTAAGAACCAATCAATATTTAAGAAAATCTTTTTCTTGTAAACAGAGAATCTGGCATCCATTTTATCTTGATGTTACAGAATTTTGAATTGAGGAATTATAATTCTGTTAGCATAATAAATCTTTTAGAGACTTTTATATAAATTTTTATGTGAAATAATAGTTTTTTTAAACTAAGGATATATTTTATAACTCATACTTAGTAAGTAAAGGAAAACTCAGGAAATCACACTGCCTCAAAGACATTAGTTCTAATCCCAAGTACACTGCAGAAGAGCGGTGCTATCAAACATGTGCCCACATGGGATTAGTCAGCATTCTCCAGAAAAACACAACTGACAGAATGCACAGGCGCAGGATGTATTAGAGCGGCTTACACTGTAGATCTGACTTTTCCAGCAGTGGCTGTCCCCTACTGGAAAGCCCAAAAGGTAAGTCTGTAGAGAGCTTCCTTGGGTGGGAGAGAAGGATTGTGCCCTCTGTGCAGTTTTACTCTCCCAACCCCTTTAAAATAACATCTTTTGTGGCTTTATGAGAGTGGTGCTGCAGCCTGGCTGAGAGCCCGGAGGTTGGGGTAGGGTGGGGATAGAGTTCAGAAGAGGGGATTACAGCTTTGGGTCTCTAGTGGATGTGTCCCTGAGGTAGGAAGAGAAAGAGAAAGGTGTTTGTAGACTAAAAAGGGGATTTAGAAGTGAGTACTGAACACAAACTAGCTCTTTTAAAATGTAATTTAAGAGCTGAATCAGGTAGGAGTGGACAGTAAGCAAGGAAGGACTTTGTGTCCTAGACTATTATTGAGGGTAAACCAAGATTTTACCTTAGTCACACTTCGGCAGTGGGGGAAGGAAGCTACGATTGTACGAGGTAGCTAGCCTGTCGGAGCAGTGGCCACTAACCTGTGCTGCAGCCTGCAGGCAAATCCTGCTCCGGGAACCGCGGAACAGCCAGCCTCAAGAAGAAAGCCAATGGGATACTGGTGAAAGGATGTCTAGACAGACAGCCCCTCAGAGGG
The DNA here is from genome assembly GCA_019843815.1 of Montemys delectorum. Taxonomy (NCBI): domain Eukaryota; kingdom Metazoa; phylum Chordata; class Mammalia; order Rodentia; family Muridae; genus Montemys; species Montemys delectorum. Next base: position 8,238 of record JADRCD010216084.1, read on the forward strand.
GAGGAGGGCAACACCCAAGAGCTGTCAGGTGATTCAGAGTGGAGCCTGAAGGTGAGTATTCTGGACCAGCTTCAACCTCCCTAATCTGGCCAGGGCTGAGTCTGGCTGGCTGGAGAGCTACCGCTGATTAGCAGGGGGTGGGGTGGAGTTGGGGGAAGTGATGATAGGCAACAGGTGCTCTTCAGCCAGTCAGAGAAATGATTTTCTGGAGTTCAGTCTCAGGCTTTAGAAAGGTGAATGTTGAGTGGGCTCCAGAGAAGGTATAGAAGTGGGACAGGAGCAGCAGAGAGAAGGCAGATAAAGGCTTGACCTGGGGAGCCTCATACCACGTTCCCTCGTGCCGGAGGAAGAATCCAAGGTCTCTTAGAATTTAGAAGTCAAACGGTCCACCCTCTGGCCAACGTTGGCCATACTAGAAGCGGTACTTTGGCCAGAGCATATTCAGTAGAGCATGAGGCCTTTTGACTCAATGGAGCCTTAGTTTGTTGTTTGTCTGTTTAAAGAGGATTATTGGCCCATTGAGATTTTCCCCATATATATATATATATATATATGTATATGTATATATGTGTATATATGTGTATATATATATGTATATAAAATGCAAATGCCAAAAAGGGAGTCCCCCAACTCAGTGGCTATTTTGTAAGGGGCCTATCACAAGGAGGAGCAGACATCTGCACTGGTCTTTGAAGGAGTCTGAAGTACTGTCCAAAGAAAACTCTGCCCATGGATGGTGTTTTGGAGAAACAATCTGGAAACTCATCCAGTGTGGATTAAAGCAAATGGCAGAGACCATCTGGTCTTGGCCAGAGTCATTCAAGCAGGCGTAGGAAACCAGCAATAGAGAAGAGCAGGGGGAACTCCTTTGGAGAGCCCACAGCTGGACTCCCCATAAGATCAACAAGAAGGAAGGAAGGAGCAACTCAACAGTACCAGCTTTTGTTCAGGGGGAAAATTTTGGTTCTTTGTGTTAGAAACAGAGCTTGTAATCTGCTTACAGGAGGGGGTCACTATTGGGCTGTGTGGTTACATTAATGAGAATGGTCCCCAGTTGGCGGAATGGTTTGGGAGGGATTAAGAGGTGTGGCCTTATTAGAGGAGGTCTGTAACTATGAGTGAGCTTTGAGGTAAGAAAACCTACAATAAACTATTGTTTCTACAAATTACCTAGGTCATGGTGTGTCTTCACAGAAGTAGCAAAGTAACGAAGACAGAAGCTCATGCCAGGGAGTGGGCTACTACTGTGACAGGTCTGACCATGTTTTTTGAAGGAAAGTGGAAGATTTTATGACTTTGGACTAGAAAAGTGGTTAAATGCTTTAGAAGGGTTTTAATGAGACATTCTAGAAAGAGTACAGCAGTACCGAGAACAACACGCACTCTGGAGGCCTAGCTCAGCAAGTTTCAGAAGGGAAAAGTATCCGCAACCGTGTGGCGGGCGCACGCCTTTAATCCTAGCTCTTGGGAGGCAGAGACAGAAATCTTTAAGAACAGATCATTTCTTAGGCCTTTTCTTTTCACAAGTTGTAGGATGGGCTGAGTGGGGTCTGCCCTAAGGGTGCCATTCACACCTACACACAAACACACACACACAGACACACACAAACATTATCATCTTTTTAGCACAACCATGACTCCAGCATTACAATCCAGCACAGATTTCTGAGTTCAAGGACAGCCAGGGGGACACAGAGAAACCCTGTCTTGAAAAACCAAAAAAAAAAAAAAAAAAAAGAGACCATTTTTGTGATTTGGTAGAGAATGTGACTGCTTTCGACTTCTGTCCTAAGAATCTGCCTGGTGTTAAACTGGGAAGAATTTTGATTGGTAAAGGAGATTTCAAGACAGCCTAGTATTAATTCTGACATACTGTTATTAATAATCACTGTTATGCTGATCTACAATGAAAAGGAGCAAGGGGCAAAAAGCAATACAAAATATACAGTTTGAGGGGAAAAATGACACTACGAAATGTAATGCTGGAGCCATGGCCATGCTAAAAAGATGATAATGTGTGTGTGTGTCTGTGTGTGTGTGTGTGTGTTTCTGTGTAGGTGTGAATGGCACCCTTAGGGCAGACCCCATTCAGCCCATCCTACAACTTATGAAAAGAAAAGGCCTAAGAAATGATCTGTTCTTAAAGAACAAGGACAAATTAAACACCATAACTCCAGAGGGGCCCCATGCAAGCAGCCGAAGCTATAGCAACATCAGCCATGCTGCACTGGCTTCAGAGTTTTGAGGGATACATGAGGAAAGGGGCCATACAATCTTCCTTGAAGGTTAAGGGAAGTTGCTGAGATCAACCATGAGGTCAGGATCCCTACATGGAGGCCCCTGAGGGACCACTGAGGGAAGTTTTGAAAAAGAAGTCTAGGTTGCCTTGGACATACCCACAATGGTTGAGGAGCCAGAGCTGTGAGATTTCTGCCAAGGAGAGCTGCAGACAGGGCGCAGAATCAGCTCACCACAGGATTACGTTACAGAGGGAAAAAACAAAAACAAAAAACAAAAAAACTGCAAAAACCTAAACTTCATTAAGTTTTAAGCCTAAGCATGCTATCTAGGGTCAGGGTCATCCAAGGGGGTGTAGACGATTACAGACAATTAGTAAGCACTTCTGATCTGCTTCTCAATTTGTTGTGCAAACATGCAATCTACAAAGGGGACAGAAATCTTAGCTGTACAGTATCCCAAGCACATTAGGTTTGGTAACAGTCATAATTGTCTAGCAGTCATGTTATTAGTTATAGGGGTGGGGAACCCCACACAGCAATAATAGATCTTTGAAGGAAATTCTGAAGTAGCAATCCTAAGCTAAATACACTAATTCATAAACAAAGCAATATAAATCCATACTATTTGGCTAAACTCCTCAGGTAAACATTAGTTGTCTTCACAGTGCACTAGACTTTGTTTGATAGACTCCTCTGCCTACAGAAGCATCCTCTGCCATGTGACCCCACTCTTCTCCTCTTCCCTGAACCCAGGGCTCACTTTGCCGTATAACTTGGGTGCCAGGATACATGAACCAAATCTGTTTCAGAGGGTGAGGGAACTGCAGAGAGGCTGCCTCTAACTCCCAGATGACTCCAGTAAGTCACCACACCTGGGATGTGAGAACCACAGGGCCCCAGGCCTCTTCCCAGCGGTCTGGAGTCGGTACTTTTAAACAATGGCCCCAAGTGACTCATAGACTTAGGGAATTTGTTTTTGTACTAATCTTTTCACCCTGGAAGAACTGTTTAATTTTTCTATGAAGTAGAGAAATAATGTCTTCTGCATGAAAACAGCACAGCCAACACCTCAAGTGGAGCTGGCACAGAGCTGAGTAGGTGTGCTATGGCTCTTAGCACCCACACTCCATGCTTCTAGCTCTTATTTGCCTGTATTTTGTTTACAAAACCTGTAGCTACTCCCAAATGTGATATGACTCCTCATGCTCTACAAAATGGCTAAACATGCAAATAAAACCCAAAGTGTTTCTCCCTCCATTAGCATGCCTGCTAGAAGCTGAGGTTTCTGGCTCCTCCAGGTCAAGTGCCCATTCCCCAAGTCCTCTGTAGTGTCCCAGACATTCCTGGAAGCCATCCATACTGCTGCAGGTGGACTCTGGCTTCTTTCCCCACATGCTCTGTTCTCTACTAGTCTCTCCACCCCCATATTCATCTTGCACTGAATTTCTTTTCTTTCTGGGCATGACTTACACTGCTACAAGTCCGACCTTAGGCACTTGCAGCATACACAGGACACATGACCCTTTCCATCTGAAACACAGGGGACTAGTGAGCATTGAGCCACTTTATTTGAGTGATATACATATTTTGAATTATTTTTACAATTATTTAGTGTGTGAGTGTGTGTGTGTGTGTGTGTGTGTGTGTGCGCGCGCGCACGTGGGTGTGTGCGTGCTTGAGTGCCAGTGCATACATGTAGATGTCATGTGGGAGCCAGTGCTCTTATTCATCACGTGGGTCCTGACGTCAAACCCACTGAGCAATCTCTCCAGCCTGCTATGCAGTTGATAAACTTACATTTGTCTCCTCACTGAGGCACAGCTGAGTACTCATGGGAAACTAGCTTTTATTTACTCAAGATAGCAATTGGGATATTTTCTTAATTTAACAACGTTAAAAAATGAACTGCCCTTTACTCTGTCAGAGCAAATAAAAACTTAACATTAAAAAGACCTCCTTTCTTTCCTATTCAGCTTCTTCACACTTTCCCCTCTTTATCATTTTGCCAACAGCTTGGTCCTGGCACTGGAGCAGGCACACTTTTTTCACATTTCTATCTGTGTGACCACTTTGGCAAACTTTTGCATTAGTTCACTTCCTAGTTAGGAGACTGGAGTCCCCGTAACTTAGGGACTCGAGCTGTTAGTGCAGCTCTGGGGCTTTAGGTCCTCTCCTGTCCAAACGGAGTCTAACTACTGCACCGTGACAGTCTTGTAACTTGTCTTATCTTCTGGCCTGGGGTCTTCACAATTTCCTCAAATGGTGCCTCACCGTTATTTTTCCTAAGGGATGAAAAACCGTCAGAGTTGAACCAGGAAAACCTGGATACAGGCGCCATCTTTTCCATGCACATCACACCCAGCCTTTCCAGATTCCTCCCCAGACAGTTTTCTACAACCTTGCCACCCAACATCACAGGACACAGAAACAAGGTCATGAGCACGAGGAAGAAGCAGGCACTAGGAATCCTATCTGACCGACTCAGCCCACTTTTTTCAGAGTTCCTCTACACAAAGTCCAGAGAAACCCAAGAGAACACAAAAGTCACCTTCTGTGCTGAGAGCTAGGTGTTTAAGGCCAGCAGCTAGCCAGCTTCAAAGTGGCTGGTCCATCGTACCTAGGCTTCCTGTTCATACAAAGTTCTAATTGCTCAATTTCTGAAAAAAAAAATATTTTGAATTATATGTAAGTGCATATCCATGTGCACAAGAGTGTAGGTACCCACACGTGACAAGGGCACTGGAGTCCCTGGAACTGGAGTTACAGGTGGTCATGTGCACCTGATGTGGATGGAACCCACATCCTCTACAAGAACAGTACACACACTCAGTGAGCCACCTCTCCAGCCCAATTGCTTACTGTTTAATGATGAACCTGAGCTATTCAATGGATTTAAGGAAAAGCCCATGCTGGGTAGCTCTCCCTGAGACTGTCACACATGCTCAGTAAGTAGTAGGTTTAAATACTCCACTGCCTTTTCTCAGCTCCTCCCCTCAAGTCCCAGCTGGCTGCTGCAGCACCACAGTCAGCTGCGCACTGAGACCGAGAGAAGGGGGCGGTGTTTCATCCGAGCCTGCTGCCTCTCTCTGTGTGCTGGGTAGAAGATGAGTGGGCTTTTAAAGAAAAAAGTTTACAAGCTTTGTATACTGTTTTCCAAGACAGTTTTCTTGTCGTTAAAGCAATCTTGAAGATAGGGCTTTATTCTAGACTTGGGGGTTGGGGTGTGCAGGGACCTTGGGCTAAGAAGCAGATAGGGCCAAAAGCAGCAGGAACTTCTGCCTACCTTCACTCCATCCACTCAATACTTTGTAATGAGCTTGGGGGGGGGGATCTATTTTTTTTTCTTTCTTTTCTTTTTCTCTCTCTTTTTTAAGGCAAAGTGGTCCTTGCAGAAATGTCTGTAGCTGTGGTAATTTATACAGTAACATTTTGCTGTAACATTGTAAAATGTACAGTCCTTCAACCAGATTTTCAAGACATCCAGGAGGGGCCAATGGAAGCAGAGAGTACACCCTCACATTCAGCGGGCAGGCTGAGAGCAGGTATGACTGAACAGGTAGTGGGAAAGGGAGCAGGGTGCCAGGGCAGGGGGGCTGGAAAGGGAACAAAGAGCTGGTCAATCAAGCAAAAGGCACCTGAAAGCTGAGTAAAGCTTCCTCCGCCAGAAGGGAGCAGGAGAGTTGCTCCAGCTAACATGCCCAGCTTTGCCCTACACCAGGACTAGTCCAGATCTCTCATCTATCTTCTCTACCAGGCTAAGGCGCTAACTGTCCCCTAGTCACCTGTAAATCTTTCATTCACTAATTCATTCACACATCTCATACGACAGCTTGTGTTAGAGGCTAAGACAGCAGTGTGGAAGACAAGCTCACCCTGCAAATTGCTGCCACTCAACACAGTGTAAGGCCAAAGACTCATGACTCTAAGTTTAACCTGAACCTCATAATTGAAACCCATGAAGAGAAAATTGGAAAGGTTCCCAGTTCAAATGCCTCCAAACCAGTGTGCAGGGTAGGGAACTAAGCTTGTTCTCAGAATGTGTTGATGTCTAACAAAAGTGCAAATTACACAGCTTACACTAAGGTGAAGCACTACTTAATACTATCTTAATATTATCCTAATTTTTCCTGGGGGGGGCAGGGGGGCGCTTGGAAGATGGCTCAGTTGCTAAAGCACCTGCTGTGCAGGCATGAAGACCCACGCAAAAATCTGGGTCCAGCAGACACAAGAGGAACTCTGGGGCTTGCTGGCCAGTCAGTCTAACCAAACCAATGTGCTTGAGATTCAGTGAGACCCCGTTTAAAATAAATAAGGTAAGGACTAGTGGGGTGGGCCACTGGGTAAAGCTGTTTGCCACCAACCAGCTATGAGGGCCTCATTTCATTCTACTAAAGCCACATGGTGCACAGAGAGGACTGACTCCTGAAGTAGTTGTCCACTAACTTTCTCTCTCTCTCTCTCTCTCTCTCTCTCTCTCTCTCTCTCTCTCTCTCACACACACACACACACAACATGGAATAAATATATCCATCTACACACACACAAACATGTACTCACATATACATACAACAAAAAGAAACTAGGTAGCTGCATTTCAAAACCAAAGTCTGTAACTACACCAGTTTGTAGCCAAAACCACTGTTTGAAGCTCTACTGTCTGGGTGGGGCAGGTGGCTGTAGACTCATGAGATGCTTTTAAAGGCAATGGTATGTCTTTACTCTACCTTGTAAGAGTGAAGTCAACAAGCTGGCATGACGGCTCATGCCTTTAATCCCAGCACTTGGGTCACAGAGGCACGTGGATCTTTGTGGGTTTGAGGCCACGCTGGTCTACATGTTGAGCTCCAGGACAGCCAAGACTACCTAGAGAGAATTTGCACACACTATCACACAAAGTGCACAGCTGGGGAATTTTTCAGAATCCTATCTATACTCTGTTTAAAAGGTTGGGCAAAAATTTTGTTTGCCACAAAAGGCAAGAGAGTAAATATTTTCTTTGCAGGTCATATGTCATAGCTGGCTGCTTGAATCTTCTTTTTGGGTTAAAAAGATAGAACCACAGGCAACTATAAGCAAATGTGTGCATGTAAGCTCCCCACAGACAACAAAATTCAAGGATACTCATATTTGTGTATATGCATGTGTATGCAGTATTTGCATATAACACACAGATCCCTATACTTTTTTGAGATAAATTTTTATTTTATATATATATATATGTATATATATATATATATATATGCCTTGCCTGTATGTTTATAAGCATACCACACAGAGCAGTACCCATGGAAGCCAGAAGAATGTATCAGACCTTCCTGGAAATGGTGTTAATGACAGCTGTGAGCTACAGTGAGGGTGCTGGGACTTGAACCCCCAGACCTCCTGGAAGAGCAACTAATGCACGTAACCACTGAGTCTACAATGCAAATATGATGTACATAGCTGTACTACACATTGTTTAGAAAATGCTGACAAGAATGTCTGTGCAGTTTTTCTGTTCAATGGCTGGTAGAATCTATGAATACAGAACCTATGCACCCTAAGGATTGATTATTTCTATCAAACAGGTTATCAGTCTGGAAATGTTTGCTCTAGATCCACGAAAGTCACACCTTACATTAATAAAAGCTTCAGAGATTTATGTCTTAATTAGGGTTTCCATTGCTGTGAAGAGACACCATGACCAAGGCAACTCTTGTACAGGAGAACATTTAATTGGGGGCTAGCTTACAAGTTCAGAGGTTGAGTCCATTATCAGCAAGGCAGGAACACGGCAGCACCCAGGCAGGCACTGGAGTTGCTGAGAATTCTACATCTTGTTTCAAAGATAAACAGGAGAAGACCGACTGCTTGGAGGAAGGTCTCAAAGCCCACCCAGGCAGTGATGCACTCCCTCCAATAAGGCCACACCTCCTAGTAGTGCCACTCCCTGGGCCAAGCATATTCAAACCACCACAATTTATCTTGTCTTTTTTTCCCTCATGATCCAAAGGAGGTATATAACTAAAAGAGTTCCTAAGTTAACATCTGGCTCAAGAAGAGTAGACCAAGCTGGGGACAGTTACTTTAACTTTGTAGAGAACAAGAGGGCAAAAGTCCTAACTACCTAGTTAATTACATTCAGGGTCAGAGACACTTGGCAGAAGATATTTACAATCTGATTTTGCCTTCCCCTTAATATCACGGGGCTTCACGAAGCATCAATCTTCTACAGTTCTAAGGCCTCACCCTAGTTCACACCTTCGTCTTCCTCCCCTTTCCTCTAATTCAAAATAAGGCAAGAATCTTGCTTTAAAAAAAAAAAAAAAGCAAATCAATGCTTATGCAACTTTTATTAAAATAAAATCCTTCTCCTCAGTCCCTAAGGAGATGTCTGTCAATATCCTGCTGGGCTGCAACTCTAAAAGCATCCAATGGGCAGGATCAATTACAGGTACCTTGCTTGACCTCTATTCGACTTTACCTATGAGTACCATGTGGCTCTTTACCACACCGTAGGACCCTATCACAGGGCAAACTGTATGGATGGAGTACAGGTATAAATAGGAAAAAGGCATTTCTTGAAATGCCATTCTAGCTTTACAGAGACAGAGAAGAGCTGGGGGCTGGGGAGATAAGTCACCCCTCCCCTCAGGGGAAAGATAGGCATCTCATGAAACATTTTATTAGAGATAAAGAATTTACTCTAAACTCAAGGTTGAATAGAATCTGTTATCAAGTTTTCCTGAAGTACCACAGTACTTAGTAAAAATTCAACTTTGGGGGAAATATATTATCCAAAATGGCTTAATAGAGCTTAAATCTTTCACGTCTTCAAATCTTTGGGGAAGAGAAACACCTAAGAATATACTAAAACTTGTAGCTTATGTCAATGATACCTGAAACTCATACATGGTACCATAGTGAGTATTTTCAGCTAATATAATGCAAAACTAAGATCAAATTAAAATCATGATAAATCCACTTATAGAATTTCAGATATCACTAGATAAATATATGTGTGAGTATGAGTGTGTGTGTGTGTGTGTGTGTGTGTGTGTGTGTGTGTGGTGAGAGAGAGAGAGAGAGAGATTTTCTGCTGCAAAGACCTGAATTTAAGAAAATATTTATCTTGGGGCTGGAGACATGACATGTGGTTAAGAGCACTTGTTGCTCTTGCAGACTAGAGTTCAGTTCCTGGTCCTTACGGGGAGGATCCATTCCCATTCATAACTTCAGTTCTAGGGGACGCAATACCCCACTTCTGACCTCATCAGGTCCTACGCATGCTTCTGGTACACATACATACATGAGGACAGAACACATATAAATTCTGTTTTAGAAAATTTTTTTTTAAAAAAAGTACTGTATCATACATAGCATTAATGCTCCCACAGCTAAAACCAATGGTCTCTCCCTGACAAACTGATTTAGGACGAGTTATGCATCAGCAGGCTCTTCTTCGTTTCTGAATAGGCCTGGATGCTTTCTTCATCTCTCTTCTCTACTTGTCCCATTCGATAACCAAGAACTGTATTTGAACAGTTTTGACAATAAAGTATTTTTTAATGCTGCAGTTCCCCGATAGCCATTCATTTTAATCAATCTTTCAATGTGAAAGCGAGAAAATGCCACACTTTTCTCTCAGTAAAAGGAAGGTCCCTTCCTAGAGTTATGGAATTTCGGTATGAGGTGTCAACACTTCAGAGAGCACAAACTCCCTGCGTCTGCCTCCCTGAGCTAAAACACAGATTTGTTCTGGGTGAAGATAGCAAACGCCAATCGTCCTACCTTCAAAAACAAACGGTTGGACAATTCCTTCCTTGGCCGTAGCGTTTCCTAACAAAGCAAGCCGCTTCTCCTAAAGGCTGGGAATGTGTGTGTGTGTGGGGGGGGGGGGGGGATGTAATCTACTTAAAATCAATGCCTGCTTGCCTTTTAGTCCTGCAGTCACAAACGCCAAATACAGCAGCTGCATCCTTTACAACCTCAAAAAGTGAGGCTCCCTCCATCTAAGATTGCCTTTACAATGCTTTTTGTCTGTTTACTCAGACCTCTTCTTAATTCGGTAGCCTTCATCTTTAGGAGTCTCCTCCTTCCTCTTTCCAAATCTCCCATTCCCTCCCTCAAGTCCATCCCCCGCGCCATCCCTCCCCCAGGAAGCACTCTCCTACCCTAGGGACCACAGGCCCTTTCCCGCCCGGAATGTGCGTCCCTCCCTCCCGGCCTGCTGCAGGTCCACCGCCTTGGGGACAGTATTCTCCGCTTCTCCCTGGCCACGGGGACAACCAGGCCACCGCCCCCCTCTACTCCCTCCCCCACCCCCACCCCCGGGGCTTACATCGCCCAAGGCAGGGCAGGATGGATCCGTGGGGCCGCGGTGGCCCGGCCCGCCAAGTGCACTGGCCGCCCTCCCCTCCAAGGGGCCCAGACTCTCGGGTCCCCTGGTCGCGAGCGAGCCTCGAGAGCCAGCCGAGGCCAGCGGCGGAGCCCAGGGCCCAGGGCGTGGCAGCTCCCGGCGCCGCGCTGCACAGAGGGGCGAGCGGCGCCCGGGGCCTCGGAGCCCTGACCCACGAACCGGGAGGCTGCGCCGCGGGCGCGAGAGAGGGGTGCCCGGCCTCCGCGCAACCGTCTCCCCGCCACGGCCTCCCGCCCGCCCGGCCGCCCGGCCCGCACTCACCTCCCGCGCGCCAGGGGCCCCCGCAGCGGTGCGGCCCGCGCTCGCTCGCTTCGTGCGCGCGCGCGGACTCGGGCTCCCCGCAGCCGCACGCACGCCGGCCGGCCGGGCGCGCGCTCCCTTCACACGCGCGCTCGCGAGGGATCCTCCCCCCCCCCCCCCCCCCCGCCACGCCCGCAGCCCCAGCGCCGTTATCGCCACCGCGGCCGGCCTCTGCCGCCGCCGGCTTCGCGGAAGACCTCCACCCCACCTCCACGCCCAACCCCGGCTCTCTGCCACGTGCCAGCTTCGGGGCGAGAGGCCTAAATGCGTCGGCAGCAGATTTTACTCCGCCCC
>JADRCD010216085.1:9285-26008 GCA_019843815.1 Montemys delectorum
TTGTAACTATTGTATCAAGTTTGAAGAAGAGGACTTTATAAGTTACTCTTTCTCTGAGATGAATGCTTTTCAAAATCATCACAGCCAATGAACCAGATCCTTACCCTCACCTAAAGTCTATGCCACCCTCGAAGCAACTGTTTCATTGAAACAGTTGGTGAATGACTTCATGGATAGACCATCTTAATACACACACCATTTCTTAAATGAATGTAACCTGTTCTCTGTGAGCTGAGAATGATGACAATCACTCAAGTCAAATAGCTATGACCATAGCAGGAAGTCTATACCGAAAAATTATGCCCACAGTTCACTCCTTGGCACAGCAGAACTGTCAATTCTCATCTTAGCTACAATGGAGGTAAAATCCTTTGGTGATGTGAGGGTCATTGAAGTACAGCCTTATTGCAATGAAATTCAATGTCTAAAAATTGTTCTTATTTTGGGCTTGTACCATAGTAAGAGCCAAGATTTTAAGCTCTACTAAAACCAAAACAAAGAAACAAAAAGACTTTATCTATTTATCTATGTTCATTTAAAAAATACTAGTAATGTTGTATTAGTTTAAAATATACAGTTAATATGTCTGGAGTTATTTCAAATTTATATTGAGACAAATGTATGTATTTTCAGTATTGCTCTAGACAAGCATCTGCATAAGAATGTTCAATTGATTGTTGTTTTATATCAAACAATTTTAATAATATTCATTTTTATTGTTATAATATTTTATAAATTTTAAAGAATATGACAAAATAAAAAAACTAAATGTATTGTAGGTATTGAAGAGGGTCTCTCTGAGGAGTTGGGGTACAAAAGGGAAAAAAGAATGTGATGTAATTCTATTTACTTAAAATATGTTTTTAAATGTTAAAAAATTCAGATAAATTAAAATCATGTATCTTTTCTCATCATAATGCAGTAAAACTTAATCAATATAAAAATATTATGTTGGAATAAAAGAAAATGATTAAATATTTTTTAATTAAAAAAAATAAAATCAGTAAGGGGAAAAAGGCCAAATAACATATAAAGACAGACCTATCAGAATTACAACACACTTCTTGTCAGAGACTATGAAAGCCAGAAGATCCTGGGCTGATGTCATACAGACCGTACAAGAACACAAATGCCAGCCCAGGCTACTATACCCAGCAAAACTCTCAATTACCATAGATGGAGAAACCAAAGTATTCCATGACAAAACCAAATTCACACAATATCTTTCCACAAATCTAGCCCTTCAAAAAATAATAAATGGGAAACTCCAAAACAAGTGGGGAAACTACACCCTAGAAATAGAAAGAATATAATCTTCTTTTGGCAAACCAGAAAGAAGATAGCCACACAAACGTAATTACATATCTAACAACAAAAATAACAGGAAGCAACAATCACTTTTTCTTAATACTCCTTAAATCAATGGACCCAACTGTGCAGTAAACAGACATAGACTAACAGATTGGATATGTAAACAGGACCCAACACTTTGCTACATACAGGAAACTCACCTCAGTGACAAAGACAGACACTACCTCAGAGTAGAAGGCTAGAAACAATTTTCCAAGCAAATGGTCTCAAGAAACAAGCTGGAGTATCCACTCTAATATCGAACAGAGTCGACTTTCAACCTAAAGTTATCGAAAAAGAGAAGGAGGGATACTTCATATTCATCAGAGGTAAAATGTACCAAGATGAACTCTCAATTCTGAACCTCTAACATCCAAATCAAAGGGCATCTACATTCATAAAAGAAACTTTACTAAAGCTCAAAGCACAGGTTGCACTGCACACAATAATAGTGAGAGATTTCAACACCCCACTCTCTGCAATGGACAGATCATGGAAACAGAAACTAAACAAAGACACGGTGAGACTAACAGAAGTTATAAAACAGATGGATTTAACAGATATCTATAGAACTTTTTATCCTAAAACAAAAGGATATACCTTCTTCTCAGCATCTCATGGTACCTTCTCCAAAACTGACCATATACTTGCTCAAAAAAAGAGGCCTCAATAGATACAAGAAGATTGAAATAATTCCTTGCATCCTATCAGATCACCATGGACTAAGGCTGCTCCTCAATAACAACATAAACAATAGAAAGCCTACATACATGTGGAAGCTTAACAACACTCTACTCAATGATAACTTGGTCAAGGAAGAAATAAAGAAAGAAATTAAAGACTTTCTAGAGTTTAATGAAAATGAAGCCATAACATACCGAAACTTATGGGACAAAATGAAAGCATCCTAAGAGGAAAACTCATAGCTTTAAGTGCCTACAAAAAGAAACTGGAGAGAGCATATACCACCAATTTTACAACACATCTGAAAGCTCTACAACAAAAAGAAGCAAATTCACCCAAAAGGAGTCCAAGGCAGGAAATAATCAAACTCAGGGCTGAAATCAACCAAATGGAAACAAAAAGAACTATACAAAGAATCAACCAAACTGGAGCAGGTTCTTTGAGAAAATCAACAAAATAGATAAACACTTAGCCCAACTAACTATAGGGCACAGAGACAGTATGCTAAGTAATAAGATCAGAAATGAAAAGGGAGACATAACAACAGAAACTGAGGAAATCCAAAAAATCATTAGAGCCTACTACAAAAGCCTATATTCAAAAAAACTGGAAAACCTAGATGAAGTGGACAATTTTCTAGACAGATACCAGGTAGCAATGTTAAATCAAGATCAGATAAACGATCTAAACAGTCTCATATCTGCTAATGAAATAGAAACAGTCATTAATAGTCTCCCAACCAAAAAAAGCCCAGGACCAGATGGGTTTAGTGCAGTGTTTTATCAAACCTTCAAAGAAGACCTAATACCAATACTCCTCAAACTAGTCTACAAAATAGAAACCGAAGGTACTCTACCCAATTCATTCTATGAAGTCACAATTACTCTGATACCTAAACCACACAAAGACCTAACAAAGAAAGAAAATTTCAGACCAATTTCCCTTATGAATATCTATGCAAAAATACTCAAAATTTCTGCAAACTGAATCCAAGAACACATCAAAACGATCACCTATCATGATTTAGTAGGCTTCATCCCTGGGATTAAGGGATGGTTCAATATGCAGAAATTCATCAATGTAATTCACTATATATACAAACTCAAAGAAGAAAACCATATGATCATTTCAGTAGATGCTGAGAAAGCATTTGACAAAATCCAACACTCCTTCATGATAAAAGTCTTGGAAAGATCAGAAATTCAAGGCCCATACTTAAACACAGTAAAAGTAATATACAGCAAAGCAGTAGCCAGCATCAAACTAAATGGAGAGAAACTTGAAGCAATCCCACTAAAATCAGGGACTAGACAAGGCTGTGCACTCTCTCCCTACCTATTCAATAGTGTACTTGAAGTCCTAGCCAGAGCAATTAGACAACAAAAGGAGATCAAAAGGATACAAATTGGAAAGGAAGAAGTCAAATTTTCACTATTTCCTGATGATATGATAGTATACTTAAGTGACCCCAAAAATTCCACCAGAGAGCTCCTAAACCTGATAAACAACTTCAGCAAAGTAGCTGGATATAAAATTAACTCAAGCAAATCAGAGGCCTTCCTCTACACAAAGGATAAACAGGCAGAGAAAGAAATTAGGGAAACAACACCCATAACAATAGCTACAAATAATATAAAATACTTTGGTGTGACTCTAACTACGCAAGTAAAATATGTGTTTGACAGGAACTTCAAGTCTCTGAAGAAGGAAATCGAAGAAGATCTCAGAAGATGGAAAGATCTCCCATGCTCGTGGATTGGCAGGATTAATTTAGTAAAAATGGCCATCTTACTGAAGGCAATCTACAGATTCAATGCAATCCCCATCAAAGTTCCAACTCAATTCTTCACAGACTTAGAAAGAGCAATTTGCAAATTACTCCTTCTGGAATTGTCATCTAGAATAACAAAAAACCCAGGATAGCCAAAACTATTCTCAACAATAAAGTAACCTCTGGTGGAATGACAGGCAGGTAGATCAATGGAATAGAATTGAAGGCACAGAAATGAACCCACAAACCTATGACCACTTGATCTTTGACAAAGGAGCTAAAACCATCCAGTGGAAAAAAGACAGCATTTTCAACACATGGTGTTGGCTCAACTGGCAGTTAGCATGTAGAAGAATGCAAATCGATCCATTCCTATCTCCTTGTACAAAGCTAAAGTCCAAGTGGATCAGGGACCTCCACATCAAACCAGATACATTGAAACTAATAGAAAAGAAAGTGAGGAAGAGCCTTGAGCACATAGGCACAGGGGAAAATTTCCTAAACAGAACACCAATAGCTTATACTCTAAGATCAAGAATTGACAAATGGGACCTTTGCCTTTGTAAGGCAAAGGACACTGTCAATAGGACAAAATGGCAACCAACAAATTGTGAAAAAATCTTTACCAATCTTATATCTAATAGAGGGTTAATATCTAATATATACAAAGAACTCAAGAAGTTAGATTTCAGAGAATCAAATAACCCTATTAAAAATTGGGTACAGAGCTAAAGAAAGTATTCTTAAGTGAGGAATACCAAATGGCTGAGAAGCACTAAAAAAAATGTACAACATCCTTAATTATCAAGGAAATGCAAATCAAAAGAACCTCGAGATTCCATCTCACACCAGTCAGAATGGCTAGGGTAAAAAACTCAGGTGACAGCAGATGCTAGAGAGGTTGTGGAGAAAGAGGAACACTCTTTCTTTGCTGGTGGGATTACAAGCTGGTATAACAACTCTGGAAATCAACTTGATGGTTCCTCTGGAAATTGGACATAGTACTACCTAAAGGACCCAGCTATACCACTCCTGGGTATATACCCAGAAGATGCCCCAACATGTAATAAAGACACATGCGCCACTATGTTCTTAGCAGCCTTATTTATAATAGCCAGAAACTAGAAACAACCCAGATGTCCCTCAACAGAGGAATGGATACAGAAAATGTGATACATATGCACAATGGAGTACTACTCAGTTATTAAAAACAATGAATTTATGAAATTCTTAGGGAAATGGATGGATCTGGAGAGTATCATCCCGAGTGAGGTAACCCAATCACAAAAGAACACACATGTTATGCACTCCCTGATAAGTGGATATTAGCCCAGAAGATTGGAATACACAAAGAACAACCCACAAACCACAAGAAACGCAAGAAGAAGGAAGACCAAAATGTGGATACTTCATTCCTTCATGAAAGGGGGAACAAAATACCCATGGAAGGAGCTGTAGAGACAAACTATAGAGCAGAGACTGAAGGAAGGACAATCCAGAGACTGGCTCCACCTTGCAATCCTTCCCATAATCAATCATCAAATCCAGACACTATTGTGGATATCAGCAAGTGCTGGCTCACAGGAGCCTGATATAGCTGTCTCCTGAGAGGGTCTGATAATACCCAACTAATAACAGATGTAGAGGCTCACAGCCATTCATTGGACTGAGTACAGGGTTCCCAATGAAGGAAGTAGAGAAAGGAGCCAAGGAGCTGAAGAGCTTGCAGCCCCTTAGGATGAACAACAATATGAACTAACTAGTACCCTCAGAACTCCTAGGGACTAAACCACCAACCAAAGAGTACACATGGTGGGGCTAATGGCTCCAGCAGCATATGTATAGCAGAGGATGGCCAAGTCGGTCATCAATGGGAGGAGAGGCTCTTGGCCCTGTGAAGGTTCTGTGCCCCAGTGTAGGGGAATGCTAGGGCCAGGAAGTGTGAGATGGTGGATTGGTGAGCAGGGGGAGGGAGGAGGGAACATGGATTTTTTTTGGTTTTGTTTTTGTTTTTTTATTTTAATTTTTTCTTTTTTTCAGAGGTGAAAACTGAGAAAGAAGTTATCATATGACATAAATAAAGAAAATGTCTATTAAAAAAAAGAAAAAAATAATTTAAAAAGAGGTCGAGAATTAGAGAGGAATTGGGGACAAACCAAAGGAGTTGGACTGAGTTGTGTGGAAATTATGTAATTATGGTACTTATGTATGAAATTCACAAAACTAATTTTTTAAACAACAATGCCTAGACATCACAAACAAGCCATTGCAGCTGATAAAATAAGAGTAAGTCTCTTGCCGCAACATTAGCATAGAAACAAAACACTTTATAGTTTTCTACCTGTCAGCAGCAAGGAACACGAAAATAAAACACCAGTCTATTCATAGCAGAAAAACACATAAAGGACTCACAGGATAGACACATGGAACATTTAAAAGCTTTATGGAAAAATTATGAAACCTTATTAAGGATAAAAGGAAGATCTGATAATGGTAAGGAGACTCAAAGGCATAAACATGTCAGTTCTGCCCACATTATCTATAAAGGAATCTCAGTGTCTAACAAAAGCCCCGAAGAATTTGGGTGGTTTCTAAACCAACTCTAAAATTTATATGGAAAAGTAAATTGTCATTGCTAACATAGTGTGGAGAAAGAGAATGGCAGGCAGGCAAACCTGCCTTTAGGGAAAAATGTCCTAGAGAGGTACAAAAGTTCCCTACAAAACAGGGACACCGGAACGGAGCCCAGTGAGGACGAAGCTCAGTTGACAGACTGGCTGCCGGCTGGCTGTTCAGCCTCCGGCACTGTGTAAATTGCATGTGGTGATGCACACCTATAATCCTGTCATTCAGAAGGTGGGTGCAGAAGGATTGGAAGTTCTAGGTCATACTTAGATACACAGCAAGGTAGATCCCAGCCTGCACTCTATGACACCATGCCTCAGGATGGCAGAGGGAGACAAGGAGCAGACAGAGGGGAGAACACATGTGGGTACATGCAAGTCACTGGGGCAGAGGCAGCTTCGTAGATCGGCTCATTCGTAAGAGAGGATGGGCATAATGAGCTTTCGTATATAAACTCCGAATAGAGCCCTACATCAGTGACTCCAACTGAACTGGAAGACCTCACTCTGAAAAACTTACAACATAAATGCGGAGGTGCAGGGGAGAGGGATTCCCTGTTCTCTGGAAATCTGCCAAGCTCTCTGCCAAACGACATCTACATCTGCTTGTTCTATACTCCTCAAGTGTTGTCTTCCCAAGAGAGACGCTTAACTAACATGTTGCCAGACTCACTCCGTTCACTTGGGAGACCCAGATGAGCAGGAATTGGCTGCGCAGTCTCTCTAGACCCTGATGTTTCCCTGGAACAACGGATGCAGAGGATTCTCCATCTAGGGTGAGCGGCACCTCTTGGAAAGACCCATTTGGCTCCAGGCATGTCTCCCTCATTGAGTCTCATGCTTCTTTTCCCACCAGTCTCGTAACCCTGCCATCTCATTTCCTTTCTCCTTACGCAGATCAGAAAAGACTGTTGTAGGCAGGCGGCTTACAACAGTAGCTGACCTCCAACCTCAACACTGAGCATGACTTCTTAGCAATCACACTCCGTTTATATTAGAGACAAACAAAACTGCTTTAAAGACCATAGCCGCAAGATCTATAACAAAAGAATTGATAAAGACAATTATGAATATCTTTCGTAAAAGCAATAAATTTATTGACAAGCTAAAAAATAAAAGATATTCACTGCTATAGAGAAGTTCTATTTAACTAAGAAAGAGTTCAAATAAAAAGCAAGTTAAAAGCCACCACAAATACACTAATAGGAAGGTGAGGGGGAATGAAAAATAAGCACTTATTTTCACAAATATACATACATACATACATATATGTGTGTGCGTGTACATATATACTATTTCATTTTTATAAATACATTATCATAGTATTCATAACCAATGTAATTTTAAAAATATTGGTAGTGTTGTGCATATGTGTGCAGGATGTATGTAGATATGCATGTGTGGAGGTCAAAGGACAGCTTTGTGGACTCGGTTCTCTCCTTCCACTTTTATGTAGGTTCTGAGATTCAAACAGGTGACCTAGCCTTCACAGCAAGCACATTTACCCACTGGGCCGTCTCACTGGCCCATCATATGACTGTTAACTAAAATGAGTGTGTCTGACAGTTTAGCCATCCTCTGAATGCAAAAACACATACAATGAACATCCTGATTCTATTCACACATTTTAATGTTTCAGTGAAACAGAATTACATCTCTCTCCCCTTCCTCTCTCTGGCCATGCCCCGCTACCCTCCCCCCCCCCCCGAGCTCCTTATATCCCCCCACATCTGTTTGATCTCTACAAATCCGTGAATCTCTGATCCAGCTGTGGGTTTCTGTGATGGTCCCCATGTGCCGTAAAGAGAGGCTTCTTTGATGGTGAGCGACGGGTACACTTCTCTGTGGGTGTTGGAATGTAGTAAGGAATTATGCAAAGTGGGGTTAGTTGAATGTTTTCTAACCTCCGTACCTTCACGAGCCCCAGGAAGCTGACTATGTTTTCAGTACCACACACAGGACTTCCCTCCTGTTGAGTGCGCCTTAGCTCCAGTTAGACAGTTGCTGACATGGGAGTGCTCTTGACTGTTTTTTTTTTTTGAAGCATGTCTTGCGGTGCTGGCAATCGTCGTGGTTCATCGGCTTTGCAGCTGGTAGGACAGTTTAAAATCTTCCCTCCCATTGGAAGTTTAAATAGTGTTTTCTGGAACCACGGGATCGAGACTGCAGGAAAGAGGTCTTTGGGTCGGATTCAGACGGAATCATCTGAGTCCTGTGCCCTAAGTCTGGGGTATCCACAGCTATAGCGACCTACCCCCCAACCCCTGAGAGACAAC
This sequence comes from Montemys delectorum, assembly GCA_019843815.1. NCBI lineage: Eukaryota > Metazoa > Chordata > Mammalia > Rodentia > Muridae > Montemys > Montemys delectorum. The sequence continues at coordinate 17,991 of JADRCD010216085.1, forward strand.
CAGGGGCTACAGAGATAATCTACGTTGCTTTGGGAGTCACTTGGGCTGCCCTGATCGATCATCAAAAGGAGGTTTCTCCTGCCTGGCACGGGTGTGTGTGTGTGTGGGGGGGGGGGTGTTAGTCTACGGTTCTTGAGTGGAGCATTGTCAGCCCAAGCGGCTTAACATCCTTTAAGATATCCATGATATATGATATATATACATGTATCATGTAAATATGAGATAACATGATTCCTTGAAAGTCATCAATCTTTCTGCTATTTGTCCGTTGTCCTCCTCCTGCTTGTTGTCCTCTCTCTCATCTCCAGGAGGAGCCTTCTCGTTATTGTTTGTTCCCCACTTTGTATCACCTGGACCCTCCTAGTCCTCCCCCCCCCAAAAAAAAATAAAATGAAAAGGTAAACCTGTTCATTGTTTTTGAAAATATCTTTTCGGATATAAAAATAAAAGAGTGGGAAGCTGGAAGCTCATGCGCCATCTTTCCAGCTCAGGGATCCGGGGTTGGGAGGCTGCTGAGGATGGTGGTTAAAGTGTATGTGAAATAAAATGCAAAGTGTTTAGTGTCTAATCTACTTTCACTCTAACCAAAGCCACACGGAGAGGAAAGGCTTTATTAGGCTTACACCTCCGGATCACAGCCCACCCTTGAGGGAAGTCAGAACAGGAACTTAAAGAGGAGCTCACAGCAGAACCTGTGGCGATAAGCTACCTGCTGCCTTGCTCTGTGGCTCACGCCCAGGCTGGTGCTCATCTAGTGTTCTTAAATAACCCAGGACTAGCTCCCTAGAGATGGTACCATTCGCATGTATGAATGGTCCTCTTACAACAGTTATCATCATAAAACACTGCTGCAGCCCAATCTCCAGTTAAGGGTCCCTCTTCCCAGGTAATTTCAGGTGGTATAAAGGTGACAGTAAGAACTAATCAACATAGTGTTACTAATGGTCCGGTGTGAATTTGTAATAGTTTGTTCTGCATTGCTGTTATAAACACCATGATCAAAACCAACTTGGGAAGGAAAGTTTGTTGGGCTTATACGTTCTGATCACAGTCTGTCCTTGTACGAAGTCAGTATGAACTTGAGCAGGAACCTGGAGGCAGGAACTGAAACAGACTGTAGAGCAATGTAAGCTTGCTACTTTGCTTCTCATGGGTTTCTCATTCTGTTTTTAAATATAACTAAGGGCTACCATGTGCCCTGGTGTAAGAAGCCGCAGTGAGCGGTGATAGCCAGCAGATGGCGTTGACATCTGGTGCTCTCCCAAGTTTACAGATAAACTGCGCATGTGCCTAGGGACAGAGCGCGCTAACTCACGAGCCGCCCGGGCGTATTGTGCTCCTGAGCAAACAGCCAATCAGAGATGAGCATGCCGCTCCAGGGCATATATAAACAGTGCTTTTGGGGTGTCGGGGGTCGCCCTCTGGAAGATGGAATAAAGAATGGCTGCAGAAGGATCTTGGCTGTCGTCTGTGTGTCTGTCCTGCGCGCACGACACCCTGGGTCCTCTCACTTCATTAATCAAGGATCCCCCAGCCCAACTCCCACATCCTTGCCATAGTCCAGATGATTTCTCCCCTGAGGTTCTCCCTTCCCAGATGGCTCTAGCTGGTGGCTCCAGGGATCTCCAGTGTATGCTTTACTTGGCCAGGGGGGGTTCCTGAAGGATCTGCCAGCAAACTTGGCTTTGCTGCCCAGCTCTTCCTCGATTCTAAGGATCTGATTGTACTTGGCCAGGTGCTCAGATCGGCAAGGGGCACCAGTCTTGATCTGCCCAGTGCAGAGCCCCACCACCAGGTCAGCGATGAAAGTGTCCTCAGTCTCCCCAGATCTGTGGGACACCATGACACCCCAGCCATTGGACTGGGCCAGCTTACACACCTGCAGAGACTCGGTTACAGAGCCGATCTGGTTCACTTTGAGCAGGAGGCAGTTGCAGGATTTCTCGCCTGCAGCCTTGGCAATCTGCTTAGGGTTGGTCACTGTGAGGTCCTCGCCCACCACCTGCATGCCTGCACTAGCTGTGAACTTCTGCCAGGCATCCCATTCGTCCTGGTCAAAGGGGTCTTCAATGGACACCACTGGGTAGCCCTGGATGAAGGACTTGCATAGGTCAGCCAGCTGGTCAGGCGTGATGTACCTGCTGGGGTCATCTGGAGACTTGAAGTCCAGGTCATACTTGTCAGACCTATAGAACTCGGAGGCAGCCACATCCATGCTGATGACAACCTAGTCAGTGTAGCTGGCCTTGGCAATTGTAGTCTTGAGCAGCTCCAGTGCTTCCTTGTTCTCCAGGATGTTAGGTGCGAATCTGCCCTCATCACCCACATTGGTGGCGTCCTTCCCGTACTTCTCCGTGATGACATTCTTCAGGTTGTGGTATCCCTCTGCTCCAATGTGCATGGCTTCCCGGAAACTGGATGCCCCCACAGGCAGGATCATGAACTCTTGCATGGCCAGCTTGTTGCCGGCTTGAGAACCGCTGTTGATCACATTGAAAGCTGGGACAGGCAGGGTAACTTCAGGGTTGCCCGCCAAGTCAGCAAAGTGACGGTAAAGGGGAACGCCCTTTTCACGGCACCTGCTTTGCAGATAGCCAGGGATATTCCGAGGAGGGCATTTGTACCAAATTATTTTTTTTCAAGTGAATAGGACATTTTATGTATTAAACTTAACTTTTAGTCTGTCAAGAATGGGTTTGTTTAAAATCCATATGTAACGTGCATATATGCACAAATAAACTTAACACGTCACCTGTACAGGAACAAGGTTAGCCCCCAAACATGATAGAATGGGCACGGTTAGTACAAATCTATTCCAAGGTAAGAAGGTTTTGTGCATCAGCTCCACCACAGAAGCACGAAGGATGCCAACCACAAGAGCCAAGTGTAAGTTGTGTCTGATCGCCTGGAACCCTAAGGGACGCCATGTTGCTCCAACATCCTGACAGGAGTGACTGCTTAAACTCTCAGCCACAGATGTCTTCCTCTGGAGCGAGCGCCATATTCCACTTTACTTTCTATTCCGAAGTCATTTAGATTTCCTAAGAGAGTCTATGGCTTCTGTCCCCTTCCTCCGTTTCCAAGGAGACTCGTCACTCTGCCCAGACAAACAATCAAAACAACACAGGATTGTTTCACTCCCATACCCAACACTTAAGAATAATAATCCATTTTTAAAATGTCCCATTTCTGACTTAAAGCATGAGAAAGACACACACAGCAGTGTGTCTACGTATTATGGAATGTTGAGATGCTGTCGTGGGAGAAACAATAGCATGTTCTCCATATAAAAATGACCAGAAGAAACTTATATTCACTTTTCCTAAAGGTGAGATTGAAAAGAATGTTTGCCTTTAAACCTACGACTGGAGAGGCAGAAGCAGGTAGGTCAACGTGAGTTTGAGGATAGCCTGGTTTATACAGTAAATTACAGGCCATCCAAGGCCTATGAAAAAGGCCTGTCTCAAAATAAACAAACAAATAAAATGAAGTAGGTATTTGTAGCTTTATTCTCAGTTCGACTTTAAATAAAACACACACTCAATTTCTTCTAAACGAGCACAGAAGACCACAATGGTCCGCATGTAATGGTGTTAGGCCTTGTAAGAGACTAATACTCGTTTGGATTTTATTCTTGTGTCATTGGTACACCTCCTTGGTAAGCTGTGCTTCTGGAGTCCACAGCCCAGGCCTCCGGGACCACAGTTCAGGTGCTCCTGTCATTCCCGGCTGTGCCACAGGATGCCACTCTCATGTTTTTACAATAATAAAATTGTGCTTCAATTGAATTGAATGACAAAAAGAATGAAGATACAGTCTACTTGGTTTTTTTTTGTTTGTTTGTTTTGTTTTTGTTTTTTTAATAAACAGACTCATGGCAACTATTAAAGTCTTAAGGTCCTAATCCTACCTTACTTGCTGTGACTAATTGTTCAAGTCCCTTTCAGTCAGATTGTAAACAATAAATGAGATTTCCTAGCAATGACAAGCCAGTGTCAAAGCTAAACAAATTATTTGGGGGACAGAATTTTTTTTTAAAAACTGTGAACACCTACAAATGCCCAGAACAGAAGCTACAGAGAGGTAAATTCTTACAGGAGGTTTCTGTGCTCAGTGGGTGAAGTCGGGTGCTGTATTTATAGACTTCCAAGGCACCTGTGACACAGTCCTCTAAAAGCTGGCAAATACGTTCACTAGTATTTAAAACTCACTAAAATTGCTTTTAATGGTGCCGGTCTATTTTTGAAATATGTTGTAAAAAATCAAAATTGCTTCTGTCCAACATGAGTCATATTAATGCGACATTTATGCTTATCAGCCATTACCAATGTCACAGAACAAGACCACTGTGACCTGCTCTTGGAGCTCATTGTATACTCAATACATTATATTGGTGTTCGAGCTTATCTCTCTCTCTCCTATAGGACAGTGGACTACTTATTATCCCAGAGCACACACTTGGATAGATTGTGAATACTAGTTGTACTAATAAATGACTCTCCAGGGTGAGGTGCGGCAAGAGCCTCAGAAGTTAGCATTCTTCTCCAGTCAAGAGATGCTGGGAGCTGGGAATAAAGGGGTAGTGGGAAAGGAGGCATGTTCAGTGTGGGGTGGTTTGAATAAAAACGGTTCGCACGGGCTCACAGATTTAAATATATGGTCCTTGGTGACCCTGTTTGGGAAATGAGGAGGTAGGGCCTTGCTGGAGAAGGTGTGCCGCTGGGGTGAGCTCTGTGGTTTCAAACGCCCAACCAGGCTCAGTGTCTCTCACTCTGCCCTTTGCCTGTGGACCATGATGGAAGTCTCAGCTACTGCTCCAGAGCCATACCTGTTTGCCTGCCTGCACATTCCCTGCCGTGATGGTCATGGAGTAGTGCCCCAATTAAATGCTGTCTTTCGTAAGAGTTGGCATGGTCATGGTGTCTCTTGGCAGCAACAGGACACTGACTAAGGCACTAAGGAAGACAACAAAAGGCCAGGAAGCCTTGCTCTTCCTGCCAGCAATCAAGGAGAGTCCCAGGCCCCAAACAGCCCAGGCTGAGCTTTATGCAGTGGATTGGTCTCCTTATAGAATCTTGATATATGGTAATGATAATCCCCAACATGAAGGTCATAAGTGGTGGGATTCCGCTGAGGGGACAGGTCACAAGGACACACTCATTAGTGGGATTAAGGCACTTATAAAAGAGATTCCCAAGTTGCTTCATCCTTTCTACCATGTGAGGACACAGCAAGAAGGTGCCATCTATGACCCAGACAGGGAGCCTTCACCAAAAACTTGGCTGCCTTGATCCTGGGCTTCACCAGCCTCCAGCCCTGAGAGAAGCAGTCTCCTGTGGTTCGGAGATACTAGTAATAGTATCTGGTTATGTTTTGTTTAGTTGTGGTCTAGATGGCTTAGGAACACAAACGGGTGTTAATATTTACTGAATACACTAAGGAACCTTGACCCTGGTGTGCTTTGTGCTACAGAATTAGCCATGTGCCATCCCAGCCGCTGTGAAATGAGCTGTCCCGTTCTCCAGCTAGCAGGTTGGCAGGAGGGAGCAGCATGAGAGCCATGCTTCTGATAGACAGATGGGGGTTCCCTCTGCCTGCTCTGTCTGGCACACTCAGTCTGTAAGAAGCCAGGCTGCTGGAAGCACGTGAGGCGTGACTCCTTTGTCCCAGCTCTTCACATGCGCTGGGGTCACAGGTCACAGTTCAACTAAAGTAGGGGCAGCTCTAAGAGGGTCAGTGTGACTCACAAGACTGGAACACAAACGGATAGGATGAGTGTTATCAGGTAATAAATTTGTAAGCTTTACTCAATTCACGATATCGGTTGCCTAAGCAACAGAGAGGTTAAAGCCACAATAAATTATGATTGACCTTATTCAAACAGAGTGGTTATTGTTTTACAATAGGGAATTATCACCATGGCTGTTGGCTGCCAAACACAGCTCAGCGTGGAAGACATATTAAGTTCATATCAGCGGAAAAGAGAATGCCTCAAGCAAGGTCCAAGAAGATTGCGGTCCTAAGCTCAGGCAGCGTCAGACAGCAGCCCTGCCTGCAGCCTTGCCTCTGCCCAGTGGTTGTGCAGCCAGTCACTAACTGTGCAGTTTGTCACTGGCTCCTTGCCTCTCTGAGCCTCCAACTGAGCTCTTACTAGGGAGTGCATGAAGTCCATGAGCTGACATTCACTTTTTTAAATTTCGTATTTTTTATATACATTTCAAATGTTATCCCCTTTCCCAATTTCCCTCCCTCCCAGAAACACCCTTATCACATCCTCTTTCCCCCTGATTCTACGAAAGTATTCCTCCACCCACTCACCCACTACCACCTCCCAGCTCCCGATTCCACTAAACTAGGGCATCTATTGAGCCTTCATAGGATCAATGGAAAGAGAGTTCCTTCCATTGGTGCAGGACAAGGCCATCCTTTGCTACATATGTAGCTGGAGCCATGTATACTCCTTTGTTGATGGCTTAGTCCCTGGGAGTTCTGGGGGGGTCTGGTTGATTGATAGTGTTGTTCTTCCCATAGGGTTGTAAACTCTTTCAACTCCTTCAGTACTTTCTCTAACTCCTCTACTGGGGACCCCATGTTCAGTCCAACAGTTGGCTGCGAGCATCTGCCTCTGTATTTGTAAGGCTCTGGCAGGAGACAGCAATATCATTCATTAGCATAACCTGTATGCTCTGCAAAAAAAGGTCCTGCTATCACTAAAAGATAATAAAAAGCCAGGAAGAGTCTGAGCCTGGTGGCACAGACCTATTATTCCCGATACTTAGAAGGCTGAGGCAGAGGGATTGCAATTTAAGGCCAATTTAGGTTAAATGGTAATTTCAATGCCAGCCTGAGAAACTTAAGTAGATCATGTCTCAAAATAAAAAAAATAAATAAACATGGGCTCTGTGGATCTCTGCTTCACCTGCTTGCCTTGTGAGACTGAGCAACTGCTAGATACTTGGACTTCCATTCACAGCTGTTGCTGACCATTGTTGGGAGTTGGACTAAAGACTGAGGAGGCGGGAACAGCCAGGAGGCACAGGCCTCAGAAGCAGCAGGGCAGCCAGTGCAGGAGCCTTTCTACCTTCCTCTTTACCTAGGAGGAGGTTCTGCAGATCCACAGCCCTCTCTGCCCCTTCCCTGCAAGTGGAGAGCCTGTCTCCAGGGTTTGTTCTGACCCCAGGACTCAGGAGAGAGGACTGATCCACAGCCTACTGCACACAGGTCTTACCTGAGGAGAGCTGATCTCCCATAAGTGCTGACACAGGCTTACAGACCCAGAGGAGGAACAACCTCCAGCCAGAGACAGCAAGAACATCTAACACCAGAGATCAACAGATGGTAAAAGGCAAATGCAAAAATCTTACCAACAGAAACCAAGACTACTTGGTTTCATCAGAACCTAGTACTCCCACCACAGCAAGTCCTGGATGTCCCAAAACACCAGAAAAGCAAGATTTGGATCTAAAACCATATCTCACGATGGATATAGAGGAATTTAAGAACAGGAGAACACAGGTAAACAGGTTCAAGCCTTTAAAGAGAAATCACAAAAATCCCTTAAAGTATTACAGGAGAACACAAGTAAACAAGTAGAAGCCCTTAAAGAGGAAACACAAAAATCACGTAAAGAATTACAGGAAATCACAACCAAACAGGTGAAGGAATTGAACAAAACCATCCAGGACCTAAGTGTGGAAGTAGAAACAATTAAGAAATCACAAAGACAGACAACTCTGGAGATAGAAATCCTAGGAAAGAAGTCAGGAAACATAGATGCAAGCATCACCAACAGAATACAAGAGATTGAAGAGAGAATCTTAGGTGCAGAAAATACCATAGAAAACATTGACACAACAGTCAAAGGAAACTCAAAAAGCAAAAAGCTTCTAACTCAAAACATCCAGGAAATCCAGGACACAATGAGAAGACCAAACCTAAGGATAATAGGTATAGAACAGAGTGAAGACCTCCAACTTAAAGGGCCAGTAAATATCTTCAACAAAATTATAGAAGAAAAC
>JADRCD010216086.1:0-10977 GCA_019843815.1 Montemys delectorum
GGGGGGGCCTTCCCCAGGCTTATCAGCAAGCAAGACCAGTTCTAAGCCCCTTGGTTGGCCTCAGCTGGAGCCAGTCACCAAGCAAAAGGGTGGAGGAGCCCCAAGTTCATCACATCATCATGTGTGGCCTGGCTCTAACCCAGCCCCTGGGGGAGCCTCAGGCTCCTGGAAGTCCCACTGGCTTGTCCATTCCTGGCACCTTTCCCACCGCCACTGCCTCTGGGCAGGAGAGCCCTCCTCCTAGAGTGCCACAAAGCAAATTCCTGTGGCCTGGTAAACTCTGGGAGCTGTAGTGCTAGAGGCTGCTCAGGGTGCAGAGCTTACATGCTAGTCCCTCCCTGAGCCAGTCAAGAGAAGCCACAGCAGAGGCAGCTCCCCCTGCTCTCATCTGGGCCAGCCACACTGAAGAACGACACTAAGGGCTTGGTGTTCCCGCCTCCATATACCCTGTGCTGTCCTTTTCCTCTCCCCCCTCTGAGGAGCAATGGGAAGGACAGATGTGAGGATGCCCGCAGCTGGCACAGCCTATCAGTCACCTACCATGGACAGGCACATGCAGGTCTCATTCATCCCCCAACCCATGATGGTGGTACTGTTGAGGTCACTCAGTGAGGCAGAAGCAGGCTCACAGGAGGGCAGTGGCAAGCCCAAGACCACATAGCCAGGGACCAACAGAGCCAGGATGCCCCCAGCTGCTGCCTATGTAACCTCCATGCTGAGCTCAGAGGGGGCTCAGTTCATCCAATCAGGATTCAGAGCCCTGGGCAATGAGATGCCAGACACTCTGGAAATAAGCTGAAGGAGGAGGGGAGGTCAGGGTAGGGATGCTGGGAGGGATGGGACTGGATGGGTATGACCGGGTGACCAAGTGCCTTACTAGAGTAACCCAGCGCTGAGGGTTTTGTTTTTGTTTTTTGTTGGTTTTTTTTTGTTTGTTTGTTTGTTTGTTTTTTTGTTTGTTTGATTGATTGGTTTCTCTCTCTTTCCTTCTTTCTTTCTTTCTTTCTTTCTTTGAGACAGGGCTTCTCTGTATGGCCCTGGCTGTCCTGGAACTCACTCTGTAGACCAGGCTGGCCTCGAACTTAGAAATCGGCCTGCCTCTGCCTCCCAAGTGCTGGGATTAAAGCTGTGTGTCACCACTGCCAGGCAGGGCTGAGGTTTGAAAGAACTTTCTAGAAACAACCTTGTCCCTAGGTGAGAGTAGGGCCCTGGAATCAGGCAGGCGGGACCCATGGGGGCTCTCCTTCCCTGACATCGGTGTCAGAGCAGGACTGCCAGATGCAGTACAGGAAGGCTGGGCCCAGCTGAGCTTCAGCTCAACTGCAGGCTGTAGGATATGAATATTCCATGCCATAGCTAAAAAAAAAAAAATTACTGGGGCTGGTCCTGGGGTAGAGCATTTGTCTAGCATGTGTAAAACCCCAGGGAGTGCCAACAATTCTGTTTTTCTCTGTCTTCTGCTCTCTCTCTTTCCTTTTCCTGCTCCCTCTCCCTCCTCCTCTTCCTCCTTCTCCCCTTCCCCTCTTCTCTCAATGGACTCTATCCATTAAATCTAGAATCATATGTTAAACCGGCAAGAGTGGATATAATTCCATTAGCCACTCTGGTCCCCAGTGGAAGGTAGTCAAGGTCTGGCTTCCAGAGCATCTGTCTGCCCCTCCCTACCCCTGTCCCCGGGATCCTACACCGTCACTTGAGAGGGAGACAGTAAGACAAAGCCTCAGTGAAGTTCAGACAGGCAACAGTTACAGCATCCCGCCACCTGGCTGGACAAGCGTGGGTGCCGAGCCCCGAGGATGAACTGAGTTCAGAGGGTGCCTGGGAACCCCCAGCCCTCGGCTCCCTATGGAAGGCACCTCACCTAGAGCTCCACAGGCCCCAGAGATCACCAACTTCCTCAGTGGCCAGGTGAAGAGCTGAGGCTGCCCAGGTCCCTGCATCCCTATCTAAGCAGAGCCAGGATATGGAAGATTTGGGTCAATGGGGGAAATTGAAGTCATGGGTATCCTATTCAGACGTCGCTATTGCTGCTATCACAGCCACCATCATCATCACCGCTATCATCACTACCATCACCATCATCATCACCATCATCATCATCATCATCATCATCATCATCATCATCATCATCATCATCATCATCATCTCTTGCCAGCCCAAGTCCCAGGGCTTTGCTCCAGGATCACTTCTTAAATTAAGTCATTGAGTTATGCCTTGACTACTCCCTCTTAATCCCAGTCACTCTGGTTGTCCCTGGCTGGCCTCCAAGGGTCAAGATGTCACATGCACACCCCTAACCGCAGAGAGGTGGAAAACTGGCAAGATGTGGAGAGAGGAAGGGAGGCCCAACCCTCTTCCTTCTGCTCCTCCACTTGAAGACTGTCATGTAGAACCCAGACAGAGCTTGGCCCCAGGACTCAGGGTCGTCTCCTGAGCCCACCCTCATCCAGGGACTGGACCCAGTATCTTGACCTCAATGCACTGGGGCAGACCCTGTTTCCTTCCCTCACAAGCTCTGAAGCCAGCTTCACCTCCTCTGGTGCCCGATATCACCCCCCAGAACCCCCCTGCATCTTCTTCTGCCTGTGGATCCCCTGACCCAAGCACAGGAAAGCGTCCCGGATCTTACCTGTAGACGTCCACAGGTGTCTCCACACCTACTACGCACACGGCACGAGTCGGCTTTCTCAGAGACAGCTGTACAGCTCGAGGGGAGGCCATCCCGTGCCCAGCTTCCAGTCTTCTGGTCGGGTGAGCTTGGGTGCCCAGCAGCCACAAGTCCCGGCTGCTCCCCGGTTCCCCCAGTTCTCCTTGGGGACACCCGGCTGCCGGGTAGGAGCGTGCGTTCTGATGGGCTGGAGCTCCCTCCTCCTCCCTTTTAATTTCACCCTGCAACTTGGGGAGCCTGCCTGAGCCTGGTCCCCACCTCCTGGCTCCATGCCCAGTCACCTAAGTCATGGGTTGTCAATCTAGGAGGCTGAGAGGGAAGTGTTTGAAACTCTCTGTGGGGTGGGAAGGGGCCTGAAAGCAGCCAGGTGTAGCTGCCAACAGGAAACTCAGAGGGTCCCAGCCTTGCCACTCAGCCTCTTGGTGCCTGAGCCCATCCCATGACTGCCTTTCTGAGGGCTCACACTAAGAAATGTGTAGATCCTGTCTCCTGAGGGTGGCAGTCCAGTCCTCAGGGTCAGCTCAGTGTGGATGAATATTGTGTGGTTCAAATCCCAGGCCTGGCACTCAGAGCCACTAAGGGCATAGAGGCTCGTAAGCTCCCCTGGACTCAGTGACCCTGTATGTGTGAGACAGCTGCTGAGACAGGAGGACCTCGTCATGGGGTGAGAGTTCAGGGCAGTGGAAGAGAGTTAGCCTTCTCTAAAAGATGTGCTGGCGGCTAGTCAGGCCTCTAGTCACATTGCTAGTGAGTGGCAGAGCTGCCTGCACACAAATCCACCATGAGGTGATGTGCTGGTAACCAGAATTCAGACGGCACAAAGTCAATGTGTGATCACCTTAACCATGGGCTCAAAGAGTTAGGTCGAGATGCCCCACCGCTCCTCCTTCATTTATATGTCTTTCTTTCTTTCTTTCTTTCTTTCTTTCTTTCTTTCTTTCTTCCCTCCTTTCTTTTTTCTTTTTTAAATTTAATTTAATTTCTTTATTTAGTTGTTGTTGTTGTTCCTGGAACTCACTCTGTAGACCAGGCTGACCTCACAGAGATCTGCTTGCCTCTGCCTCCCAAGTGCTGAAATTAAAGGCGTGCGCCACTGCACCCAGATCACTTACACATCTTTTATTCCCACAGTGACCCTGTGAGGAGGGATGGATGGATGATGGATGGATGGATAGAGGGACAGATGGATAAACAAACAAGTGGACAGATGAACATATGGATGAGTGGACAGATGGAGGAATGAATGAGGGATGGATGAATATATGACTGGATGGATGGACAGATGGATGGACAAGTAGATAAATGAACAAAAGGATGGTGGGCAGATGGATGGAGGGATGAATGAATGACCAAATAGGTGGATGGATGGATAAATGGATTGAAGGAAGAGAAAGAAGGGAGGAAGAAACGGAGAAAGGTGATTGGTGTCTAAGAAGATGGTGACAACACTAGATGAAGACAGTGGCGGTGCTCATGACAACGAGGTATGCCATACCTCGCTGCACCGATCAGCCTCCCCTGTGCTGGACAGTTTATAAGAATCTTCCACACATTTACTCATCTGACCTTCCCAGCAAATTCCAGGTGACAACTTCCAACCAAGCCTGGAAACCCAAGTTCAGACAGATCATGACTTGGCTGGGTTCTCGGGCAGTGTGGGTAGGGCAGGGGGCCATCAGGACCTGCTTTCTCCAAGAGCTCACTCTCAGGCGTGAGGAAAATGAAGGGGATGAAGAAAGGCTGTGGAGGGATGGGCGGGGATGCCATAGGACACACTTCTATTTTATAGAGAAAGGAGCTGAGGCCAGAGCTTTTTGCACACAGACAGCCTCCCCTCCTCTGCCTCCCCCGAGCCCCCCCCCCGCCCCCGGGCGGCTCTGGGTCATCTGCCCCTGACAGGGAAGCATTGCTTCCTCATTTTCTGTGCACTTTCTCACGTTGCTCAAATAAAGTCATGAGCAATCTGACCAGTCATCTGCTGTTTTAGAAAACACTTCTCACTGTCATTGTTCTCTCGTTGAAGGAGACCCCCGTGCCTCCTCTCCAGCCCACTCTACACCCCTCTGGGACCCCCTCATCCCTCTTCCTTTTCTTCAACCTGAGAACATTTCCTGGGAGACACCATGACCTGCCCAGGCCCGTGCCCTACCCACAGCCCACAGTCACATCCTGCACACCCAAGCCATAGTCTCTTTGAACTTGAGACTCCAGGCAGGACAGGTCAGGTCAGATGTGGGAGGAGCAGGGGTGGGAGCTGCGTGACTTTACTTTCCCCCTCCACAGATGAAATGCCCAGCTCAGAGCTCATGTCCTGGCCGGAGAAGCTGCCCAGGAACTGTGGGACTGAGATTCCTCCAGGATGCTCCGTGGAAGGGGTACGGCAGCTGGGCAGCGTCTAGTGCTGGGTCCTGGCATCCATGTCCCATTTCCCCACCCTGCTTGTTCTCGAGCTTTGTAGAGCACTGATCATTGTTCTTGGTGCTGGGGATACAAGAGGGAGCCAGACAGTAAGACCTTGCTTTTGTGGGGTATAGACAGCATGACGCTGTACACAGTGACAGGCAGCAAGCTTATACAGAAGGAGGCAGTGATTAGGGGAGGCTTGGGTATAGAAATGACTTGAGAATAAGTCAGAAACACACACACACATTAGTAAATTCCAGCGTCCTGCTAAATTATTACATCCTGTAAAGAACCCCAGCTCCCCATGTGTGGAACTAGATCAGAATTCGCATCCAAGACACCTTTTAGGGGTCAGGCAGGTTGTCCAAATGAGAGGACTCTCCAGAAGTGATTGATATAAAAGGGCAGGGTGGCAACCGTGGCCCAGGGACACAGTGCGCCTGGGCTGACCACAGTTCTTACCCCCTAAGAACAAAACCCTGGCATACGAAAGGCAGGTCTGCGTGGGGTTTGGGTAAGGATATGTTTAAATCTGTTTCAGGAGGTTGCTGGATGCCTGTGAGCCTAGGCTGCCTGGGCCAGGAGAGCCTTGGCATCCAGCAAGGCATAGGAATGGCTGGTCTAGAGGTCTTGTGACAAACTTGAGGGATTCTGAGGCTGTCAACCCTAGCAGTGGGCTCTGCCAGCCTGAGAGTCACAGCTCTAGCTATTCTTTACCTTAGCCAGGGCAGCCTCCAGGGAGGGGCATCTGTAGAGGCCCTAGCTCCAGACCTCTTCCCTTCCCTTTTGTCACCTTCCCTCCCAGGACCCGTGGGAACAGCAGGGACAGTCCCACCTGCTTCCTGCTGCTCCACCTTTGCTCTGGAAAGATCCTCTGATGGATCATGGTCTCTAGGCTCATTTTCCAGTCGGCTAGCTGAAGCTTGAAGGGAGCAACAACTTACCCAAGGTAACATGAGAGAAATCACAGGAAGTGAATCAAGACCCAGCTTGTTGATTGATTGATTGATTCATTCATTCATTCATTCATTCATCATTCATTCATCCATTCATGTACTCATTCATTCAGCAAACGTCTAGAGGGAACTTGCTATTTATGGTGCCACCCTAGGACCCAGAGTTCCAGACAGTGGGTGGGTGCTCTCAACTCTTGTTCAGGGGGGTCTTCCGGATACCCCCAACCTCTTTCTGTACCCCTGTCACCCAAGGCAGGTTTCAGGGCCTGCTAGTAGACTGGGGAGTGTCCCCAGGTGCTCTGACTCTCCAGTCATGAGAAAGCAGAATACCCACCAATTCCCTCGGTGCAGGGAACCCTGGGGCCGGGAGCTGTAATGGCAGGAAGGGGTGAGGGCCACAAGCCATGTGACTCTTGTCAGCCCTGTTCCCACAGAGCCGAAACCCCAGACCCAGCTCTCTGCTGAGGGTCACCTGAGTTCCATGCAACCACACGAGCAGTGCTAAATGATAGCTTTGCCAGGGTTGGGTCAGGCTTGGACACCAGCTGAGTAGAGATGAGGATGCCACCCTCAGGGGCTCACGATCAAGAGTGCCACCCCACAGGTGGCCAACTCAGTGACCTCAGATCAATCAGCCCTATCCTGGCCACACTTGGCCTCCACATCTCTCAAAATGGTGGCACTCATTAAGGGACACCAGGGCCACATCGTCAGTCTCTGCTTCTCTTAGCTGCAGACTCTGAGCAGTTGCCTGTCCTACAGCCCATCTTCCCTGCCTCCCGGTCTGGGTCACAGGCCTTCCCCTTCACACTCCCCTGTCCATCACCATCAGCTGACCCAGACACCACCGTCTCTCTGTGAAGACCCCACCAGCTCCTGGTGGCTTGCTGTAGCCTGATCATAACATTCCTATACTGAGAGCCTCCTGTGTAGCCTCAGATGTCAGACTGTTGGTAGAACGCTCACCCAGCATGCCTTTCATCTGAGTTCAATCCCCAGCACCAGATAAACAGAGTACAGCAGTGCACACCTGTGATCTCAGCACCTAGGAAGAGAAGATAGGAGGATCAGGAGTTCAAGGTCATCCCCAGCTACATAGGGAGTTTGAGGCCAGCCTGGGCTACACGAGATTCTATCTCAACTAAATGAACAAACATAAAAAGAAAAAAAGAAAAAAATTTTCCCCTAGCTCCCTAAAACCCAGAATGGAGAACATGGCCGAGTGGGAAGCAGAGAGACTTTGGGGCCTAGCCCTTGTATTCCAACCTGGGGTTGGCCAAGCCAGGATTTTGGGCACATGACTGAACTTCTCTAGGTTCCTAATCTTCTAAATCTCTTCATCTCCTGATCCTTAAAATCTTCAGTAATGCATAAGCTTAGAAACATACATTAAATAGTAGATGGCGGAGCTGGAGAGTTGGCTCAGCAGGTAAGAGCACTGACTCTTCCGAAGGTCCTGAGTTCAAATCCCAGCAACCATATGGTGGCTCATAACCATCTGTAATGGGATCTGATGCCCTCTTCTGGGGTGTCTGAGACAGCTACAGTGTACTTACATATAATAAATAAAAAATAAATCTTAAAAAAAAATAGTGGCTAGCTTATTGCTGTTGCTCGGGAGTTTGGGAAATACAAGCTTGGCCTGGCACTCAAGACCCCCAAGACCGGTCCCCTCAGTGACCCTCCTGATTGGGTAATTGATCTAAATCTCTCTGGGCCTTCCTGCTGCCTCCACTGGGGACCTAATTCCTGATCTGAGATTTCCAAGAGATTCATGCCTGCTGATCCCCAGCCCCTCCCTCCCACCTCTCAGCCCCCTCCCACCTCTCAGCCCCTCCCCACCACACCTCTCAGTCCCTCCCCCCTCCCTCCCAGAAGGGACTCAGAGACTACCCTGGTGGGGTGTTGGCTGTTTTTGTGTCAACTTGACATAAGCTAGTGTCATCCGAGGAGAAGGAGTCTCAGTTGAGGTTATGTCTCCATGAGATCCAGCTGTGGGGCATTTTCTCAGTTAGTGATCAATGGGGAAGGGCCCAGGCCATTGTGGGTGGTGCCATCCCTGGGCTGGTGGTCCTAGGTTCTATAAAAAAAACAGGCTGAGCAAGCCAGGGGAAGCAAGCCAGTGAGCAGCATCCCTCTATGGCCTCTGCATCAGCTCCTGCTTCTAGGTTCCTGCCCTGTGTGAGTTCTGCCCTGACTTCCTTCAGTGATGAACAGTGATGTGGAAGTGTGGGCCCTATAAACACTCTCCTCCCCAACTTGCTTTTGGGTCCTGGAGTTTCAATACAGCAATAGAAACCTTAATTAAGATGGTGGGCTTACACTCATGCCCTAGGAAAAATGATTTGAGAATGCCTACAGAACACACCCTCTGGGGCAATGCTTCCCCACATGAGGATATTAAGTCAAATGAGTGAGAGAGAGAGAGAGAGAGAGAGAGAGAGAGAGAGAGAGAGAGAGAGAGAGAGAGATTGATTTAAGTTAGTTATAGAGTTTATCTATATGGTAGATTTAGCTATGAGTTCCCTAGTAGTCCAGGAAAAAGGTAACAGAGCACGGATTTCATGAATCACGGTATTCACACGGTAAAACTAAGCCAGTCGAGGCAGAGAGCCCAGTTCTTCTGGACCTGGACGTCTGACTCTGCTGCATGGAGTTTAATGGGTCAAAGGTAGACTCCTGAACCACATGGTTCGTGGGAGCCATAGAGCTGCATCTGTCTACAGACAACATGCTCTGCCTTTGATAAAGTCTCCTCGGTGTTTTAAGCAAACTTCTGGGTAAAGGGAGTATGGCAGGCACTCTGAAGCTGCTAGGACAGAGAGACCTAGGCTCCAGGGACATCCCACTGAAACCTTAGCCCAGGTCCACTGAGACAGAGCATCATTTGAAAAAGTACTAGAACCACTGCTGGGCATCCCCATTTGTCTTATGAGCCTCAGGGACACAGGAGGGCCATGTGACTTGCCATAAAATACACAGCAAAGGAGCTGGGCATGCAGCTCAATCGGTAGAGCACTTGTCTAGCATGCATGAGGAAGCCCTGGGCTGCATCCCTGGCATCCGGTAAACTAGGTTCCATAGGGAATTCCACAGGGGGTGGCTCTGCCTGGTAGAGACTTCTTCCCATTGAGGTCTGGGCTCTTGTCATCCACACGCTCTGTCAGTCTCCTGGAACTGACTCGTCGCCTATGTCTACCTCATCAGAACAAATCCACAAGCTTTGCCAACATCATCGGCCACTCCGGATTCGGCTCATTGTGCCGGTTAATATTGATTATCAACTGTCTATGAGGGATTTGCTAGATTAGTTTAGTTAAACTCGGAAGAGTCACTCCGAGTCTAGGTGTCACTCTTCCCTGAGCTGGAGTCCCAGACAGAATAAAAAGGAGAGAGTGTGGAGTACCCCTCTACCTTCCCTCTGCTTTCTCATGAAGATACAACATGGAAGCTGCCTGACAGGTCAGCTGCAGTGTCCACCCTGCCATGACAGAAAAATGTACCCTCCAAGTGTGACCTGAAATAAAGAGGCCCCCCTTCTTTGTTTAGTTTGGCTTTGTTTTTGTTTTCCCCTTTGCTTTCTCCCTCTTGCTCCGCTCCGCTCACTCCTCCCCACTTGTCCCCCCCTGCCCCACCTACTCACTCTGGCCCATAGGTTTTTTTTTTATTTGTTTCTCATTACAGATTGTTGTGAGCCACCATGTGGTTGCTGGGATTTGAACTCAGGCCCTCTGGAAGAGCAGTCAGTGCTCTTAACCGCTGAGCCATCTCACCAGTCCTTGTTTTGTTTTTTGAGACAGGGTTTTTCTGTATAGTCCTAGTTGTCCTGGAACATGCTATGCAGACCAGGCTGGCCTCAAATTCAGAGATCTGCCAGTCTCTGCTTCCAAATGCTGGGATTAAAGGCGTGCACCACCACCACTCAGCTGAGCCTTCCTTTCTTAAGTAGCTTCTTGTTAATCATTTGATTGTAGCAGCAAAGAGAGTGTGGCCAGGACGCTCGGTAATCATAAGACCATAGTGTCTTTATTCCGTTGCCACTATAATTACTAATACCGAATACTCTCAGATCACACAGCACACTGCAAGTAATGATAGCAGAGCTACAGAATGGCCAGGACAGAGTTCAGGAAGCCTCGGGGTTCAGATGGCTGAGCCTCTCCGAATGAGAAATCTAACAACCTGGACACAAAGGCTGTCGATGCCGACCAGTGGCAGCTTCAGGTGTTACTCGAACAGGGCCCTGTGTCTCACACACACACACACATACACGCACGTCACCGTCAGGGATACATCCCACCTGAGCTGGAGCTGCCAAGGGACTTAGATGTACTTAGATGATGCTTTTCCTGGGAGGCGATGGAATAAGAGAGAGGCTGGCATGCAAGGCCACATGGCAGTCTTATAGTGTTCCTTGAGAGTCCTAGTGTGGGGTGACACCTAGTACAGGGTCAAGCCCTTCTGCCTGGTGTTTCTGTACGATTGGGTGAGCTCACAGGTGCTATTTATTGTCATAGATAAACCACTTATCAGTTTGCCGCTCCTGGTGTGCTGACAGATGGCACCTGTTTGCTTAGATAAACAAGGCGGAGTCCTTCTGGCTTGGCACTCGACGTGAAGTAACTCACGACAAACCGCTGCTTTGTAAACCAGGATAACCGAGAGCAAAACCATCCTGAAAGCCACCTCACTATGCACACAGTGTAACCCAGAGCAGGCAGAGCCCACTGTCTTGACACGTACCCCATTGTTCTCAACCTAAGCAAGACAGTGACTCCCCAAACCCCCATGACCGAGATGATGAGCAAGAGCTCGTGATGGCCGGCTTTCAGGGTATGGGGTGTGTCCTATGGGGACCCTGGGTATGAACATTTCTCTCTCTCTCCCTCTCCCTCTCCACCCCCCCCCACGTGTGTGTGTGTGTGTGTGTGTGTGTGTGTGTGTGTGTGT
>JADRCD010216087.1:0-10044 GCA_019843815.1 Montemys delectorum
TCTGCTTTCTGCCCAGGGCCCACCCCCCACCCCCACCCCCACCCCCCGCTGCTATGCCTCCCTCCCCCACCATTATGTGTTCTCCCTCTGGAACCATAAGCCAAAATAAATATTTGGCCATAGTCACTTTGAGTTACAGTGTGTTATCACAGCAACAGAAAGTAACTAATACACCCTGTAAGGCAGGGAAATGTGTTTTAGCCGATGGTTATCCAACCACCACACAAAACATGGCCCTAAACGGTGACCCCGCCCGTTGAATGCAGCCATGGGCTAAATTTTGCCTATTATATTGCTTCAGTATGACTTAGTTCGATGACACAAATATCAGAAGCCAATATTCTGAGTGACAGGCCATAGTGCCAGCTGGTGCAAGCACACGCCATGGCTATGTGTCAGGAACCCTGAACCTCACTGGCACACAAACTCCCTGGTAGATTGACCTAAAGGCGTCTATCCAACTCAGGGATGTGGCTGAGAGTATCGCTCTCTCAGCAGGTGGATCCCTGCACGTTTTAGCTCTGATTTCCAAACTGCAGCTGCTGTCGCTGCCTGGGGACCCCTATCTTTTTACATGTTATTGCAGACTGGTTGCCCTCCACTGCAATAAAGAACCCTCGGTGGGCTGTCTGGAATGTGTAAATCAGTGCCGCAGAGCCTGATGGGTCAAGAAGCCAGACAAGCTGCCCTTCAGGGATAGGTGCAAGACTCAGATGGGCAACCCTAACTCCAAGCTTCTTAAGGCTACACCCTCTCTCCCACCAGTCAGGCATATATCTAGTCCCCTGCAGAGCAGTAAAAGGGTTGCAACTGGAAACTGATGGGCATACCAGGAAGTGTAGGTTTGCCCATAACAGTCAGCATTGGAGAAGCACCCACTGGCTTCTTAAAAATCTTGGTTCCCATGGGCTGGAGAGATGGCTCAGCGGTTAGGAGTACTGACTGCTCTTCCGAAGGTCCTGAGTTCAAATCCCAGCAACTACATGGTGGCTCACAACCATCCGTAATAAGGTCTGATGCCCTCTTCTGGGGTGTCTGAAGACAGCTCGAGTGTACTTACATATAGTAAATAAATAAATCTTTAAAAAAAAAAATACCAAAACCAAAAACAAGTCTTGGTTCTCAATGGAGTCTTCACCATCCCACATTGAGGCATACATTAGAGCAGCCCACATCAAGCGGGCTAGGGGATGCATGATTTATAAAAGGGTCACAGACACCCACAGCTCTAGATTTAAAAAAAAAAAAAAAAAAAAACTGTCCATGTCAGACCCTCAGTTGATCCTCCTGTCTCTGCCTCCTTCAGCAAATCCTACTGGCACGCGGCACCACCATCGGCATACTCTCACTTGAAATGTACCTTGTTTTTCTGCTTTCTCCTCTGCACGTACTCGTTTCCACCTTGTGGACCACGGGACTTCTGGCCAGGACAGTAGGTAGTATCAAACAGAAAATCGCCAAACGGGGTGATGAGAAAGAGTGTACCAGGAACCACTGGCAAAGATATGGACGGGCTGGAGAAAGGCGCAAGGCGGCAGCATATCCCCAGGGGTGGGGGTGAGTGGGACTGTTGCAGCTGATTTTATTATCGCCTGTGGCCAAATAGCTGATGGGAGCAACCTAAGGGAGGAGGGGCTTGGTTTTGCTCATGGTTTCAGACGGTTCAGGTCCTGACTGCTTGGGCATGGTGGGGGGGGGGGACACTATGGCAGTGGCCCCCTGTGGTAGGGGACTTCCTTTATACCATGGTGGACAGGAAGCAAGAACAGAAGAACAGAAAGAGGACAGGAATAAGACACAACTGAGGGACATCCCGCTGCCCTGCTCCCTCCAGTTTAGCTTCACCTCACAAAGTTTCCCAAACCTCCTAAGATAGCAGCCAAGCTGTTGCTCAAACACTTGACACCTGAGCTTATGGGGACATCTGATGTTCGGGTTCTAACAGGGTTGAGGCGGGGGTGGGGTGGGAGGGGAGGAGTCTTTCAAATAAGGAGACAGAGAGGCTGTGTAGCATGTGAGGGCTGTATCACTCCAAGTTACAAACAGGTTTAACAGCCCTGGGAACGGGTGTCCAAGCTCATCGGTTGTCTGTTCCCCTACTCCCCCCACCCCGACCCCCACCATCACCCAGTGTAGGAACTCTCCATCCCCTAACTGGAAGCCACATAGGAAGAGAGCCCAGTGATGTAGGTCACATAGCCAGCATCCCAGGCTGGAGGATGCCTCCACAAAAGATGTCACTCATCTGGGATTTTACGAGGATGCTCTTCCTGCTGGGAAAGATGCACTCTGAGATGTTGGCCTTTGGGTCTAGAACATCTCTGACAATCCAGGACCCTTATCTGGGTACAACCACATTCTTTGATGAGTCTGTTTTCAGTTCTTCTGCGACTACTGACACTGAAAATATCCCTCATCTAAAAGCCATCCCATAGATTATAAAACATCTTTTGTGGAGGTCTCAGGAGATGGATCAGCAGGTAAGAGTGGTTGCTACACAAACATGAGGCTCTGAGTTCAAATCTTCAGTAACCACAGAAAAAGTCCAGCATGGCCACACACACGTTGGTACCCTGGCACTGTGGTGGGTTGGAGACAGGAGGATCTCTGGGGCTTGGGGGTTGCTAGCCTCGCTTCATGGTCAATAACTTTGTCTCAAGGGAATAACATGAGGAGTGATAGCGAGGAACGCCGGGTATCTCCCTTTGACCTCCATTCAAGACCTGCACACATGCGTGTGTGCCTATACCATACAAACACTCAACTACATAAATACACACAATGTATCATGATCAATCATAGTATGGTTTATGTACCTTGAAAAGAGTTCATACAATTTGCTGGTGACATTCAACATAAACCTGTCCTTTTTACTATGTATGTGGGAAGACTCTGGGAAGTGGTGCCAACAAAGCCAGGACCCTTTGAGTGGGTCTGACAAAATGCCTGCATCCTTCAAGTGACAAGCAATCACCACCCCTCAACGCAGTCGCCTCTGTGAACGCAGCCTTCATCTCATTGTGGCAAAGGACAAACATGTCCCAAAGAGATTTTCTCTTTCATGATTAGTTTTTATCATGAGGTAGGTCTTGTTTACATTTACAATTGTGTTCTGCTAATTTAAAATGATTTCAGTTATAATAAGTTCTTTTAAATTTTGAAGACCCTGAAATTTTTAAATTGTGGATGTTCTGACTGAATCAGCTAGTCGAGCCAGCTGGCTTGCTCCTGTGATCTGTCTCCACCTCCCGAACACTGGGACTGCGGGTCGTTCACCACACCAGACCTTTAGAGCCAGAGCTAGGGATCCAGAGTCTGGTCCTCATGCGTGCATATCAAGTGGTCTTCCCATCAAACCTTCTCCCCAGCCCCTAAATTTTTAAATTCTCAATTTCAGTCTGTGCCCATATGTTTGCTGTGACATAATGCAGCGATCAACAAAGGCTTTCCAAGAATGAAAAATGATACTTAAATCACATTCTGCAGGTTCAACGAGAAAGAAAGAACAATGCAAATTTCCTGACAGAGCGAGGCTCCTACGTGCACGTTTTCAATAAACCGACTCTTAAGAGCACCAGCCACCATGGTACCGAGCTCGACTGTACAGGCTTGAAAAGTTATTTTAAAATAGTCTCTTAAATATCAATATTTATAACACGCCAAGTATATCCACTTACTCATTTCATATAAATATTCTAAATGCCTATATATATAAAACATAGTTACATCCAAATATGCATTAAACTTGTAATAAATATTCAGAGGACCTGTCACATGACATCTAACTCTGGAGGACATAATACAGGGTGTGTCTGGCAGAATTCAGCAGGAGCCAAGTCCATCAGCAAGTGCCTTGCCTTGTCTGTCCATTGCCTGCTGAGAAGACAGAAGGAAATAACAAAGTCCTCAGATTCTGTCAAGGAGCCATTACTCCATGTGTCAAGTGACAGGGTGACCTTGTACCTTCAGGGGTGATGACTGCTGGGACCTCAGGTGACCACGTGAGATTAGCAAGGACCTGAAGGAGAGTCGAAGGAGCTTGGAAGGGTGGGAAAAAAGATGCCTGGAACACCTAGAAAGAGGCAACTCAGGACTTGGATCCTCTCACCTGCTGTCAGCTGAGCCTGCTGACATGTCACTCTATGCCTCTACCCACACAGAGAGGATAGAGGGCCTGCCCCTGGGTACTGAGCAGGGTTTCAGGCATGGGTCGAAGACTCCTATCTACACTGAGTGTTCATGACCATCTCACTGTGGCGAAGGGCCTACCAAGGCAACTTGAGGATGGGAGGGTTTATCTTGTTAGTCATGGCACATCATGAAGGTAACAACACGGTGGCAGGACAGTGAGGTGGCGTTTCACATTGTGTCCCCTGTGCTCAGCTGGCTTTCTTCTCCCTATTGAGTTCTCAGCTCACAGGACAGCATCACCTGCATTCAAGGCCCACCTCTACCTCCTTGGTTAAACCCATTTGGGAAAGCCACCACAGACACACACACCCCAGCCATGTCTCCTAGGTGATTCTAAAGCCAGACCATCAAGGGCAACTATCACAGTGTCTAGCACCCAGCACTCATTCTGAGCCACTGTCCCTTACTGCTCCTCTGTCTCTGGATGACATCCATGCTGTCATTTCTTCTTTCTTTCACTCTGTAAGTGACAGGTGTGCATGTCGAGTGACACATAATGACAGCTTGGCTAATGATGGATTGAATGTGGTCCTATCCTATAAGGACTACCATGGAGCTAGAAGGTCCCGATTACCCTCCCAGTGACACTTCAGCTGTCATGATGTTGCAGTGCAGTATGTTGCTCACATATTTGAATGACATGGGTGTGAGCAGCCCTGTCACTCCACCAGCTGCTCACAAAAGGGTGCATGGATTACGAACTGCATAATCTTGCTGAGTGTGACAAATGACTGTATCATGGGTTTGTAAATGTACTCAGAGGCTGGAAAGATGGTCCAGTGGTGAAGGGCACCACTGCCCTTGCAGAGGGCTCAGCTTCAGTTTCCAGTTCCCACAGTGTATCTCAAACCATTTTTCAACTTCAGCTCCAGGGGGTCAAATGTCTTTTTATGGGTTCCAGAGGTGTGCACGTGTGTTTACATACATGCACACACACATGTGCATACATACACATATAAATGAACACACACGCACTGAAAATAAACCTTAAAAAAAAAAAAGGAATCTTCCTTAACCACGGTTGTCACACTGCACCTCCTTTCCCAAACACAGCCCCTCTCCCAGTCTCTGTTGCCTCCTAGCCCACAGTACCTGGGGCTTCTGTCAGAATGGTCTCCCAAACCACCCACACCCGTGGGAAGATGTCTACTCAGAGGTAATCCCTGTGGCGGAGCTTGAGATTTCCTTTGGTTAGTTTCCTCCACACTGAGTAAAAACACATCTATGTCATATAATGTGTCTGGGGGTCTGTACCTAGAACAGCTCTGCAGACATGGAGGGCTCAGGCCCCTTCCACCTTGTGACTCTCGTCTGCTCAGAAATAGTTCTCATGATGGCTGCAGACATCTATTGTGGATAGGACCCCCGAGGCTGTGCCCAGTCAGCAACAAGGGAAAGAGATACTTCCGTGATAATATTCCCTCTGTGAGCTATCTCTCAGACCTCAAATACAACATGGATGTTAGGGATGGTCATATGCATTGTGCATTCAGACCCTGATTTCTGTGCCCAGAGATCTGGTTGCAGTCTGGACATTGGCGTTATCAAGCAGCTCCTGTCTCAGTGTTGTGTAAAAATTGTTACCCATAACTTCTGATTGGCTAAAAAAAGAGCTGATCAGCCAGTAGCTGGGCAGAGAAAAGAAGATGCAGATTTCTGGTCCCAGCGAGAGGAATCTCTGGTAGGGATGGTCACCAGATCTCAGGAGTGGCCATGAAGATATTCCATGAGGGTGCATGAGGATGTCACCAGGGAGTTGCCATGAGGACACTGATGGAGCAGGAGCAGCCAGGGCAAATCTAAGACGGTGGCCATGCCACATGGCTGTGCAGTAGGCGGCCACAGAGGGTTAGAGTAGATGAGTATCTGCCCAGCTATAATGATGGAGCTTTCAATAAATATAAGGTCTCCAGGTCATGACTCGGGAGCGAGAATGTGTGGGAAAGCCTCCAAATGTACTTCTCTAACCGAGGCTTACCTATGAACTGGAACACAGTGGCCATATCTCCCAGCAAACCTGGGCAGAAAGTATAACTCTGCACACTGTGCTAAGGAATACCACACACACACACACACACACACACACACACACACACACAAAGAAGGCTGATGCAGATACCAGGAATGGGGCCATACCAGTGTGTTGCAGGGCTCTACACAACCTTCCCTCCCTGGCTTGTGGCACCTTTCCTTCTCTTGGTTCCATTTCTCAAGGGACTTGACACCTAAGGCTCACTCTCCCCATCGATGATGAACCCTTTCCATTACCCGGAAGTGTTCATCTCCATGGCTACTAGATCCAGTACTGAACAGCTCCAGGGACTTGAGCATCTCTGACATGCCGTGTTTTAAATTTACGGAGAACATGTCCCAGATGAGCCCTTTCATTGATTTACAACTCCGTGCTCTTCTTCTGAGGCAGAAAATAAAATGAAAAAAAAAATATCTCCACGAAGTTGGTCTGTCAGCTGTCACCAGATGAGCAGGAGGGGCCATGCCTGCCAGACACGAGGGTGTTGGTTGCGAAGCACCTACCAGCTGTTCAGGCCTGGACAGGAGTGCCCACACATGTAAGGGCTGAGCCCACATCTGCTAGGTGCCTGCAGCGAGAGCCCCTAGCAAATGGTGTTGGGAATTCACTAGCAAGAACAGCAATGCTGAGTGATCAGACTCTGTGCAGCCCAGAAAAATGTGGTATACCTAGAGCCATGAGCTGGAAAACACAAGAAACTTCACTTTTTTATTTTTATTTTTTTTCTTCACTTTTTTAAAACACACACACAGAGAGAGAGAGAGAGAGAGAGAGAGAGAGAGACAGAGACAGAGACAGAGACAGAGACAGAGACAGAGACAGAGAGAGAGAGAGACTGGAAGAAATGGCTCAGCAGTTAAGAATGTCCGCTGCTTTGGCAGAGGACACAGGTTCAGTTCTCAACACTCAAGTCAAGAAGCTCACGACTGTTCATAACTCCAGCTCTGGAATGACATCCAAGGCACATACACACACAATGCACACACGTCCATACACGCACACGTGTACACATGTACACAATGCACACATGTACACACATGTACACATGCACACAGGCACACACTTACACACATGCACACATGTACACACATGTCCACACTCACACGTGTCCCACAGTACACATGTACACATGTGCACCCATGTACATGTGCACACATGCGCACACACACCTACACATGCACATACACACACACAAAGTCAGTCCTTTTTGGGGGGGTAAGAAAATCTCTAAAAATGAGTAAGCATTGGAAGAAAGGAAGGATTTGAATTGCTTTGAACTTTGCTTTTAGAACCTGAATTGAAGAATCCAGTGCTCTCATCTTCTCAGGTATTCCATTAAAGCAGAATATACAAGAAGCCAGCTGCAGCAGAGCATCTGGCCCTGGGTTAGGGGAGACAAGAACATAAGGAGTTCAAAGTCAACCTGAGGTATGACTCTCTGTCTGTGTGGAGTAGGGGTCAGGCTACATGACACCATGGGGGTGTCTTAGTCAGGGCTTGTATTCCTGCACAAAACATCATGACCAAAAAGCAAGTTGGGGAGGAAAGGGTTTATTCAGCTTACTTCCACATTGCTGTTGATCACCAAAGGAAGTCAGGACTGGAACTCAAGCAGGTCAGGAAGCAGGAGCTGATGGAGAGGCCATGGAGGGATGTTCCTTACTGGCTTGCTTCTCCTGGATTGCTCAGCTTGTTTTCTTATAGAACCCAAGACTACTAGCCCAGGGATGGCACCACCCACAAGGGGCCCTACCCACTCGATCACTAACTGAGAAAATGTCTTACAGCTCGATCTCATGGAGGCATTTCCTCATCTGAAGGTCCCTTTTCTCTGGTAACTCCAGCCTGTGTCAAGTTGATACACAAAACCAGCGAGTACAGGGAGAGTGGACTATATAACACTGGGGAGGGGGGGGGGCGCTACAGGACACTGTGGGAGGATGAAGGGAGAACACCCACGTTGTATCTGGCTGTTGCATCTACTTTATGAAGATGGGGAGCCAGTTATTCACAAGAAGAGGTGGAGAAATGAGCAAGCAGGACTGGCATGCTTGCTCTGGGTCTGCTGGCTGCGTGACCCCGAGTTTGTCACCACTGTAACTTCCCAAGGGGAAAGAATTTTTTTTTGTCACAGCATTACATAGCCCATGCTGGCTATGAGCATGCTATGTAGCTGAGGCTGGCCCTGGCCCTCCTACCTCCACCTTTGCGAGTGCTGGGGTCCCAGGCTTACACAGCCACACCCGATTTTCCAAGGGCAACTGCTAACATTATGCAGGGCGCCTTCCCCTTCTTTCCCCTTCTCATCTGTAGTAAATAAACTATTGATTTTGTATCCAGGGTAATTTAAGAGGCAATAGAGCTCCAGCTGGTAGCAAACAAATTTAAGTGTTACCATTAGTTATTTAGGTCATCACATCTGCCTGGGGACCATTGGCCCAAGGGACTGCAGTGTAGGCTACTCAAGCAGTATGCGGTAGGTGACATGAAGGGATTAGAGACCAAGGTTATTGGATGCTGAAAGGCCCTGCGCAGCGCCCCCCCCCCCATGACCAAAGCCCTCCCCAGCCCGTGCTTGGAGAATGTTCTGGTATGTCTGCCTGTCTTTCAGCATCCGCCACCCCAGACTCCCCAGTGCTCTTCTGTCCATTTCAGTCCACCTCCCCCTCAACATACAGACTCTGGGTTCCCAGCGACTCTACTGTTCAAACCTCTGAGCCCTCTGCCACGCCCCCGCTTATGTGTTTCTCATGACATCATGACTTGGAGGTCTGGGGTTAGATTGAACCTCTTTGGTTAAGGATGAGAGTTCCCCAGAGTGTGGCTCTCCTCTCCTGTCCTCACAGGGCTGTGGGAAGCTCCCAGCCCCCTGTCTTTCATTTAATCATGAAATAGCCTTGGGCCAAAGGCAAAAACAATGTGGCAAACTTTTCACGGAGGCTTGCCTGCGTTGATGAGCTGTACGCTCCTGAAGTGCGCATGCGCATGTGACCGAGGTACAGACATGCAAGGCCATTGCTTCCATCAGAGCTTGACTAACACTGGGAGGCCAGCATGTGACTGCTTCTGTTAAATACACGTGTGGAACTAATCTCTTCTGTTTTCGGGCATGGCAGATGTCATAAATACTTAACGTGGTATTGACCCCATTGCATTCTTAGTGGTGTGAGCAAAGTCCCGATTTGATTTTCGTGTAGCGAATGAGGAAACTGAGGCACGGTGATATGAAGCGACCTACCCGTGAAGTCACAATCGCAGCACTGAACCTTCTCCAGAGAAGGTGGGTGTGGGCTTGACTCCCTCTGGCTAGCACCATGTGGGAGCACCTGAGGGGTGTCCCTTTGGGGTTGATGCCTCCCTTCCTATAGTGCTTCCCCACCCCTCCAGGTACATTTCCTATCTTGGGTGGAGGGGGAGCTGTCGCCATGGGTACATGTGAGGTACATGCAGGGCTGAGGAACAAGTCTACCTTCATGAACGTGAATTCAAATTTGAGTTAATAAATTAAGGTACCAGCTCTGGTAAACGAGGTCATTCTGTGCGCTTTTGTTGACAGATGGTGATGTAGTCAGACTTTTATATCTGAAAATTTTTGATTGTAGACTGGAGAGATGGCTCAGTGGTTAAGATCACACTGGTTGTTCTTCCAGAGGTTTCCAGCACCCACATGGCAGCTCATAGACATCTATAACCCCAGCTCCCAGAAGCCTGATGCCTTCTTCTGGCCCCTGCAGGCATCAGACCTCTACGTGGCACACACACACACACACACACACACACACACACACACACTCACACACACATATACACACACATACACA
>JADRCD010216087.1:10054-30915 GCA_019843815.1 Montemys delectorum
ACACACACACACACACACTCACACACACATATACACACACATACACACACACACTCACACATACACACATACACACACACACTCACACACACATACACACACACACACAGGCACTCACACATACACACAAATAGTAATTTAAAAATATTTAAAGAAAATCTTAAAAAGTTATTCTTCTTGAGACAGGTCTTACTATGTGGCCTAGACTGGCCTCCTCAAACTTATGGCAATCCTCCTGCCTCTGCCTCCCACGTTCTGGGATTACAGGTATGTACCACCATACCTGGCTTTGGTTAAAACTTTGTTTGAAAAGATTATGTTAGCGCTGTTATTCTGTCACGCTGGCATTTACGGTGTATAAGGACGTGCTCACTTACACAGGAGTGATTCGTGTAACTTAGCTTGTTTGTTTTGACCTGCTGCTCCCAGAGGCTTCCTCTAGCATTCACTGCATGCTGCGCAGGGTTCCTAGTGCCTTACAAATGCAGCGGCTGAAACCAGACACCGGCCTTTGGGCTAGGGCTTATGAGCATGCGTCACAGCGCCAGGACTGGCCATGCAGTTCCTGAGTGTCGATGTCTTTGGTGTCCAAGCTGCCAGCAATCTGCAGCTCGGAAACTAGAGACGGCCCTGGCATTTCACCCCAGAGCAAGTGAAGACAAAGAAAATGGCTGCCCCATCCCCTGCAAAGGTGACTGCCTTCAACACGCTCTGGGGTTGTCTCCAGCTCTTTGACTCACCCGTAACAAGGCCTAGGGAAGGCCTTGAACAGCCAGCCTGTCCCAGGGCCCTGCCTGCAGCAGAAAAGGGATTCTCCTCTTAGGACAGCCTGGGGTGGGGTTGCTGGGAATGCTGCTCTGTGAGTGTGAGGGCTTGACCCTTACCCCACAGAGGGCCCGTGAGCACACAGCTGTCTCGATGTTCCCTGGGTACAGTTGGTGTCCACTCGTACACAGGAAGGGTGCATGTTCTCCATGCAGCAAGGGAGGCCCAGGGGGCCTAGCCGCAGTGGGTAAGAGCTTCCTTCCGTCTACCATCCCTCCCTCCCTCCTTCCCTCTCCTCCCCTTTCTCCTTCCCTCTCTTCCTTTCTCCAAGCATCACAATTGTGTCCTCCTCATTCCATGATGTCCTCGGGGAATAGGACGGAGGTCGCAGGGGGCTATGGCTTCCCCTTCTGAGTCCTGTCTCTATTAATTAGAAGACAGCAACTAATATAAGAAGCAAAGACACTTTGCTTTACAGAAAATCAAATATTAATTAATAAATAAACTCAAGGACTCAGGTGTTTAAGAGTTTCTTGAGGGCCAATTCTTATTGCAACTTAATTAGGAAACTCACGGAGAAGCACAGGGCAATCAAACAGAGGGTGTCAAGTCCGTGATTCAGGGCTGCAGAGCGCTGCAGCCTTCATTAGTCCCACTCGCTGCCCTGAAAGCAAAGTAGGCTTGCGCTCCACTCTGGGACTAATCCATTAGTCACTGCAAAATCTCCGAGGACAGGGATGTCCATTTCAAACCTAATTTGCAGCTACTTGCTCACGTTAGTGGTTTTAGAAAGGAATCCGTCTGCTTCGACCCTGCTATATTTGGTTGCTCGACACAAATATGGAGGTGTTCCGCGCCCCTGTCATGAAGCTGCGATGTAATATTAACAATTCGTTTCCCTGATAGCAGCTGCATTTGTCAGAGGCTTGGACTCGGGCCCATAGAGAAATGTCACTCCCAGCCACTTGGCGATGTGTTTCTGCAAGTGTTGTGCATGGCTTAGCTCTGTGGTGATAGTTCCAAGGACAGAAAAGACAGCAAGGAGGAAAGGAGGGGGAAGGGAGGAAGGAAGGAGAGGCTAGATGGGGGTGTCCAAGAGGTGGGGTGTTCAGACACGAAGACCTCAGACTCACAGAAATGTCACTCTCCTTCAAGGATGAACAGAGGCCAGATAGACAGCAGCCGGCTGTACTGCGAGGTCCAAGGATCCACACAAAAAGGGGCTGGTATAGGGTAGTCGGTCTTCCCTGGCCTGGGGCGCCAGGCCTGGAGGTTGGAAGCAAGGGAAGGAGGGTTTTCAGAGGGAAGCTGCCCCTCTGGGGACACAGACACTCGTCATGTGCACCCAGGTAAGGATGTGAAAACATAGTGTGTTCGGTCTCCCGAGCAAGCACTTGTTGGCTCTCCTTTCTCAAACCCTCTGTGTCCGTTTTCAAACAATAAAGGAGCACTTGCCCTGTGTGGAGCCTTCCCATGAAGCTTTGTTTCCGAGTATGAGAACCTCTCATATTCAGTCAGGGAAGAGCTTAGAGTAGCCGTCTCCTTAATTAAGATAGTCAGGATCACCCCCTAATGCAACAAAACTTAGTTCTGAGGCTTAATAAGTGTGTGTGTGTGTGTGTGTGTGTGTGTGTGTAGTATAGTGTAGTGTATGGGTGATGTGTATGTGTATATGTGTATGCAGGTGTGCACATTTTGAGTGGCTTCAGTTAGTGGGGAAAATAAGAAAAAGTATAAAGCCAAAAAGCATGGAAACATGATGATATGTATGTAGCTTAGATGTCAGTCATCTTGGTCGATGTCACGCATTGGTGTGAGGTAGTCTTGTTTCAATTCACGAATCAACTGCTTGGCTGGCCCTGCAAAGCAAAGGTTCAGCAACTGGAGCGCTGGCTCAGGAGGTAAAGCACTTGTGCTCCAAGTAAGGGTGTGAGTTCAGATCCCTTCAAAGGAACATAAATGCTGGGGGGAGGAGGGTGGCTGCCTGCCTGCAACTTTAGCCACAAAAAAAGACAGAGACAAAGAGCGGGTGCCCATGGCAAGCCATCTAGAATAGAAACATTGGCAAGCTCTTGGTTTGATTGAATCCAGCTTCAGTGAATAAGATGGAAGAAGAAAATAGGCAGTCTGAGGTCAGCCTGGGCTGCGTTAGATTCTGTCTCAACAAGAAAAACAAAAAGAAGTCAGACTTCAAAAGAAAGAAGTCTCAGAAGCTCTCTGTGCTTCCCTTACCTGCGAAATCTCCCCCGGAAGACGCTGGAACTTGGTTTTTCATCCACACTCATGTGCATGGTAATTTTCCTGAATTTGCTTATATGAATAGCTCTTCAAATTAGCAGGATTGCATCGTCTTTTCTACTCTTTGTCTTTAAAAAAAGAATTATTATTCTTGTTTGTTTTGTTGGGGCAATGCACTCTCCTCTCTGCAACACATACCCACTGTGGTTTGTCTATTGATTGTCAGGACTCGAGAAGGAGCTGCCAGGACAGCTGTCTGCCTGCAGGGACCTGGACTTCCTCCAGCTGTCCAGGTCAGTATCTGTCAGGTACAAGTCAGAGCTGGATCCAGGCACCATCTCATCCTGGGCTGGATGAGAGAGACATGGAACATTGAGAGAGAGAGAGGGAGAGACAGAGACAGAGACAGAGACAGAGAGAAAGAGAGAGAGAGAGGTACAGAGACAGAGAGATAGAGAAACAGAGAGAGGAGACAGAGACAGACAGACAGAGACAGAGAGACAGAGAGACTCAGGGCCCATGCCTCTGCCCCCCACAGAACTTCCATCCTCCCTGACAAGACTTAGAGCCTCACCAGCCACCTCAGGACTGGGCCCTGCGTTAGTCAGATCTTCCTTTTATAATTGCCACGTTCCCCTTGAACTCAGGTATCTACACTTTGCTTGGACCTTCTGGAGAGTGAAGTCTGTCCTTGGGGAGCAGAGAAGAGCTCAGAGCAGGGAGAAAGCGGAAGAATTGAGGCCTGAGGCCAGGGCTGACCTTCTCGGCTCTGCCTGGGGCTCAGGGAAGGGTGTCGTATAGTAGGCAGAAATGTCACCTCCCGTGGAGGTAGATGCTAGGTTAGGTTGGGTTGCACCTGTCAGACAAATGATTCTAAAGAACTGAAGTGCCCAGCATCTACTGTCCCCAGCAGCAAGGGCTCCTGCAATCCTTACCCCAGGTAAGAGGCCTTAGGCAGAAGCAGCTGATCTAGCATGAGGAAGGACGCAAAGAGTTACACCACCCAAGCCAACAGAAAAGCCTCTGTGAAATGGAAGGCTGGCACGCACATGCAATGCTCACTCTCTGGCGCTCTGCTCCAAGCTTCTAAGTGAATTTGTCGTGGGCAGGGTTGATGTGAAAGCGTGGTTCATGCCAGAAGCCAAGCACCCGACTCACGGACTTGAAGATCACACCTATTATCGCCAGTAATAGAGGGGTAAATAACCTAGCTTAACCGCTGCCTCAGCCTCCCTCTGCTCTGCCTTCTTCAGTTTCTTGGCTCAGTTTTCAAACGTGTCTATTCACGCTAGCATAATGGTTGCTTTGGTGGAGTTTGCATGGCCGGTTTCTGTCCTCAACCTCAGAGCCAGGAAGAATTTCTTCTCCTGGACCTAGGATCTGAAAGATCTTCCCTAGACAACATTCCCACGCCAGAATGTTAACCTGCTATGCCTTGAAGCTACCCATAGCTGAAAAAGAGGCTTGTCAAGGCCACGCCGAGGCTCAATAGTGGAAGGCATCCTGTGTGAGGCGGGAACACCATACTGGTGCTGACCACTGGGTGACCTGAAGCTCCGGTCCCTGGTCACTGGCTCATCACGCCAGGGCACATAATACCATCCTTGGTCCCTCACATGAAAATTCTAGAAATCAGTCAGTTACTATGACAGTCCCCTCCTAGATGTCTTCAAGTGATCTGAACTGACCTTGGACAAGATTTACAAATGTATTAACTTGTCAACATGGCTCCTGGGTAAGGTAGGTGGGGGCAGGGTGCAGAGGGAGCACCCCACAACCAGCCAGAGTAGCTATGTCACTGGTCTGCCTCATAAATGGAGCTTGTATGGCAGTTTCCTGTGCATGTGTGTGTGCATGTGTGTGTGTGTGTGTGTGTGTGTGTGTGTGTGTGTGTGTGTGTGTATGTGTATGTGTGTAAACACCTGCATGAGTTTATATGCACCCTGTGTGTGTAGGTACACACAAAAGCCAGAAGAGGGCATCAGACCCCTTGCAATTGGAGTTCCAGGTTGTAAGCCACCTGATGGGAGGGCTGGGAACTGAATCTGGGTCCTCTATAAAAACAGCACGTTCTACTAACAGCTGAGCCCTCTCCAACCCAGGTCTGGTGTTTCTGAACACTGAGAAAATAGCTGCAGTGGGTGGACAGACCACTGTCTTCTGTTACATCTGTTCCTGGAGTTCAGCCCCATGCACACCAGAGATGGGGCTCAGGCATTCTCCCTGACCCTGCCCTCAATCAGGAAGAACTAAAGCAGTTCAAACAAAACCATCCTAGTGAGTGGCTGAGCTCGCTTCCTCCCTCCCTCTCCCCTCCTTCTCTCCCTCCCTTCCTTCTTCCCTCCCTCCCTCCATTCCTTCCTTTCTTCCTTCCTTCCTCCCTCCCTCCCTTCCTTCCTTCCTCTCTTTCTCCTTCCTTTACATTTTTCCTCACTCCTTCCTTCCTGACAAATTCCCACTTTGATGTTATATTGGGGACAAAGGGAGAGTTTTGGTTGCAATTTTTATTTCTTCTTTTATAATGGGAGAATTAAACTTGGCCTGGGATGTTTGTTATTCTTCCCTTCCCCCAGGAACTCTCTCTCTCTCTCTCTCTCTCTCTCTCTCTCTCTCTCTCTCTCTCTCTCTCTCTCTGCCCTTCACCCTCTCTGATCTCCAAGTAGCCTGAGGCAATGGGTACCTTCAGCAGAGGGTTGCAATCCCACTGCCGTAACAAAGGACTCCTGAGGGCCTTTGGAGAGCTCTGTGCTAACCCCACCCCTTTTCCAGAGTGATGACAAATTGATCTGGGGTAAGGACCAAATGTGACTCACAAGGTTCCAGGGCCACAGTCCCTTGTTCTGGTCTCCCTGGTGAACGCCCGAGGGCAGCTCCATCAAGAGCATCAGGGTAGCCAAGCTTGGTGTAGTCTGAATCCTTGGCCCGGTTTCTGGCTGAGATGGCTGTTGGGTTCTGACATAGACCTTCTCTGTGTCACAGACCTCATGACACAGAGACAGAGAAACGGGTGAGATGACTCAGCTGGCTGCAAGCCCAGAAGATGCCTTCCTGAAGACAAAATAAAATTATTGAGAGACAGAGCAAAAAGTCCCTGGCCTAATGTTCCCCAGCCTATCAACACAGAGGGATGATAATTTGCTAAAATCCAAATAGTCCAAGAAGGAACAACCATGAGTCAAGTTGCTTATTAAGTCTATTTATCCATATCCACATCCACTTCCCTGCCAGAAAGTACTTGCCACTGTCTCCAGACCATGTGTTCCTGACCTAAGAGTCCTGCAGACAGACAACCCCTCTCAGAAATCAATCAAAAGAAAGTGGCAAGTATTATTTCCAAGAAGACACAGTGGGATTCTTTCTACTCTGTCATGCTGGTCTTTGGAACATGTGTCAAGACAGTGCTACCTCCATCAGACTAGATCATTGATCCATTGGTGAACAAGAACCTCCAGCAAACCCACACTGAACATATAGAATATAAGGAGTAGTAGTGTGGGTGGGGGACCACTCTCAGTCAGCAAAAAATGAGGACCTGAGCTCAGATCCTCCACGTCATGTGAACATCAGGATATGGGGACTCCTGCCTGTAATCCTAGTGGTGGTGAGACAGAGACAGGAGGATTCCTGGAGTTCACAGGTCAGATAGTCTTAGGAAATTAGATGAGCTCCAGGTCTGGTGAGAGACCCTGTCTCCGAATTAAAGTGGAGAATGAAAAAAGGCACCTGGCTGTTAAAGTAATTTTTATTTGCATGGTGTGATTTTCATCCCAGAACCTTACTGACTCTTCCTGCTAACCTAAACCTAAGCCTGGAAGCCTCTAGCTCTGTACAATCCAATCTAGGCCTGCTGGAATGTTTTCAGCCTTGAGACTTACTGCTGAATAAGCTCACCCT
Source organism: Montemys delectorum (assembly GCA_019843815.1). Classification (NCBI taxonomy): domain Eukaryota; kingdom Metazoa; phylum Chordata; class Mammalia; order Rodentia; family Muridae; genus Montemys; species Montemys delectorum. Next base: position 16,952 of record JADRCD010216087.1, read on the forward strand.
TTCTAACTCTTTCTGAACTCTGGCTGGCTAGCTCAACTCAGCTGTTCCGGCTCAAACTCCCCTCCAAGCTGACTGATTCAGTCTGGCTTCTCTCTTGGTCTCTGACTGAATTGCTCTGCTTGGCCTCATACCAGTTTTGGCAGTCTATTCTAATCTTCTGGCTCCTTCTCATTCTCTGGCTCATTCTGTCTTCCTGTGTCTAGCTTGTTCTCTCTTCAACCTGTTTCTGTAAAACTCTCCCCATTAAAACTGCCTCCTCTTCTCTCTCGACACTGCCCCTTAAAGTAGCTTCCTTTCCCCTCTCTTCTCATGAGAGCTGGGCATATCCTGTTCTGTCAAATATGTCTCTGACTCATCATGTTGTCTCTCAATTTGCCATCACTTTCAAACATGGCTGCCTCCTTCTACAAACTAACTTTACCTTCACTGTCTGGGACTAAAGGTGTGTGCTAAGGGCATGTCTGCTTTCCAGCCAAAAGGATTAAAGGTGTGTGCTGTGGAATGAGCCACACCACAACTAGAAACTAGGTTTTTCAGTAAATAACACAGTGTGATCAAATATCCTGCAACACCCAGCATAGACCATTGGTCTCAATACAACACACACACACACACACACACACATACACACACACACACACACACACACACACACACACACCACTAAAGGGTGTGTTTTTCTTTTTATAGTTTTTGTTTTTCTCTTGATTTTATTAAACTGTGGAGATTTGGGTCCTGTTTGTTATCTCGGCACAATCTTGACACCCCCCCCCCTTACCATCACAACAACTTTCTCCTCCGCAGAATCCAACAGATACACACAGAGAAGGCCTGTGTGGTGGTCAACATCAACTGTCAACTTGGAAGGCTCTAGGAGACAAGCCTTTGAGTGTATCTTTAAGTGAGATTCTAAACTGAGCCAATTGCAGTGGGAAAACCCACCCTGGATGTGAGCAGCAGCAACCCTTGGGCTGGGGTCCTCAACTGAACCAAAGGATGCAAGGTGGGCATCAGTATTCAGCCTTTCTGCTTCCTGTCTACGTGTACCTCCTCAGGCACCTGCCACTGCACCTTCCCCACTGCGGTGGGCTGTCCCCTCGGCCTATACTCTCAAAAAAAAACAAAACAAAACATAACAAAACAAAACAAAACAAAAAACCCCTTCTTTCTCAAACTTCCTTTTGCCATTTGCACCAGCAATAAGGAGAATAACTAATGCAATCATGTCTCTCTCTAGAGCAGTAGTTCTCAACCTTCCTAATACTGTGATTCTTTAATACATGTTGTGATGACTCCCAACTGTAACATTATTTTGTTGCTACTTCACAACTGTAATTCTCCCACTGTTATGAGTTATAATGAAATACCTGATATGCAGGATATCTGGCACATGACCCCTGGGAAAGTGTCGTTCAACACCGTCTGGAGGTCGCGACTCACAGATTGAGAGCCGCTGCTCTAAACTCATACAACAGGGTGCTGATTGCTGTGTTCCTCCAGACCAACACTTTGGGACTGTCAGAGGAGACAGATGCTGATTTTGGCCACCAGGAGCTGCACCTGAACACCTAGTCTGATGAAGAGACCCTATCCAGATGCTGTTGTTGAAGACAGACAATCACAGCAGGTGTCTTAGTCAGGGTTTTTATTCCTGCACAAACATTATGACCAAGAAGCAAGTTGGGGAGGAAAGGGTTTATTGAGCTTATTTTCACATTGCTGTTGATCACCAGAGGAAGTCAGGACTGGAACTCAAGCAGGGCAGGAAGCAGGAGCTGATGTAGAGGCCATGGAGAGATGTTCCTTGTTGGCTTGCTTCCCCTGGCTTGCTCAGCCTGCTCTCTTATAGAACCCAGACATCCAGCCCAGGGATGGCACCACCCACAAGGGGCCCTATCCCCTTGAACACTAATTGAGAAAATGCCCCACAGCTGGATCTCATGGAGGCACTTCCCCAACTGAAGCTCCCTTCTCTGTGATAACTCCAGCCTGTGTCAAGTTGACACACAAAACCAGCCAGTACAATTGACCCCTTGTCAACTTGACACACAAACACATCACTATTAAGCCTCAACCCTTATGTTCTTATTTATCTCTAAGATCTAAAGTCCCACAGTCTTTATATATTAAAAGTCTAATTAATTTAAAATGTCCAATATTTTTTAAAATTTAAAGTCTCTTAACTGTGGACTCTACTAAAATACATTTTTCTTTTAAGAGGAAAAAAATATCAGGGCACAGTCACAATTAAAAGCAAAACCAATCTCTGGGATCCAACTCACGATCTTTTGGGCTCTGCCAAGGGCTTGAGTCACCTCTCTAGCTCTGCCCTTTGTAGCACACATCTTTTCTTTTGGGCTCCAGATGCCTGTACTCTACTGCTGCTGCTGTCATGGTGGTCATTCCATGGTACCGGCATTTTTAAAACAATGCTGTAACTAGGCTTTACCAATAGCCTCTCATAGACTGTCTTTATGGTGTCAAGCCTCAGTTCCTTTGCATGACACTTTCAGTCCTGGGCCATCAATTGCAAACTGAGGCTGCACCTTCACCAGTGGCCTTCCATGACCTCTTATTGTGTGGAGCCTCAGCTGCTCTTCATGACCCCTTCGAGCTGTCAAAACCAGTACCACCTGGGTGACTCTTACACATTACCAAGTCCTGCTGCAGCACAAGGTGCAACCTTGGCTATTTCTGGAACAAAGCCTCTTTGTGCTCTCAGAAAACACTTCCTAGAAGATGTTACCTCAATGATGCTGGTCTCTTCTTAATCACCGCTAATTTCTTAGCTCTAGCTAACCAGCATCAATAGTCCCAGTAATGCAAAGTTCTCTCTTTAGTAGTTCTGGTATCTTGTTAATCACAGCTGATACGTTAGCCCCAGCTAGCCAGAACCACAGAATCTTCACAATTAAAACATGGCCCTGATAAGAGTCTTTAATCTTCCCTCTGAAATTTTATAAGCCAGGCCTCCATCTCTGCACTGTTTTCAACATGATCTTTCAAGCTCTTACAGAATATCCCACATAGTTCTTAACAGCCAGTGACTGCTCTTTTAGCTCAAGTTTTAAAGTCTTTCTACAGTCCTCTCCAAAACATGGTCAGGTTGTCACAGGAATACCCCACTTCTGGTACCAATTTGTCTTAGTCAGGGTTTTTATTCCTGCACAAACATCATGACCAAGAAGCAAGTTGGGGAGGAAAGGGTTTATTGAGCTTACTTCCACATGGCTGTTGATCACTAGAGGAAGTCAGGACTGGAACTCAAGCAGGGCAGGAAGCAGGAGCTGATGCAGAGGCCATGGAGAGATGTTCCTTGCTGGCTTGCTTTCCCTGGCTTGCTCAGCCTGCTCTCTTATAGAACCCAAGACTTTCAGCCGAGGGATGGCACCACCCACAAGGGGCCCTATCCCCTTAAACACTAATTGAGAAAATGCCCCACAGCTGGATCTCATGCAGGCACTTCCCCAACTGAAGCTCCCTTCTCTGTGATAACTGCAGCCTGTGTCAAGTTGACACACAAAACCAGCCAGTACAGTAGGTCAAAGGGGACTGGAAGCGGGAGTGTGGGGTGACAGTAGGGACTTGCACCCACAGGATTCAGGCACTTGTTGACATTTGCAGTTGTTTCAGCTGCAGACCTCAGCTACATTAAGAGCATCTCAAGTCTCTTAAGAAAAAGACAAGTGGGAGACAGTGCCCTGGACAGGGGGCAGGAGGGCATGCCTTAACCACAGATCAGAAATCAAATGAGTTCTGATGGCTTTTGTTCCATAAAGAGCATGCTGGGAGACTGTAGGAAGCCTACAGATGTGAAGTGACAGAACTAATCTCATTTTATTATGGTTTTTAAAGGAGTCTTGGCTCAGCATGTAGAGCCGCGGTAACTGTCCTTCTCCAAGGCTCACTACTTATAGTAACAAAGTGCTCTCCATATATCTTCCAGGAGACCACCCCAGCCCTGCAGCAAGCTGCAAGCCAAGAGAAATGAAAACACATGTTCACACCGCCCTGCATGTAAGTGCACACAGTACTGTCACGCAGACTCACCACACTATGGGAACAACCCAGACCCCTGTCCTTGGTGGCTAAACTAAAAACACAAGCCATTAAGATGGCTCAGTAAATAAAGGCCCTCCAAGCTCAAACCTGGGCACCTTAGTTTAATCCCTGGAATCCACGTAAATGTGGAAGAAGAGAAACTATGTCTCAAAACAAATAAACAAATCATAGCAGGAAAAAGTCACTGCAATTTTAGGGTAGTACAACTGCTGTGTGTCCTGACTGTGATAAGGTACAGTTCATACCCATGTTGATACATCAGCCTATACTGATGGTATGGTGGTTTGAAAGAGAATATAGAATGGAGAATATAGCTCATATGTTTGGGTGCTTGGTCCCCAGTTGGTGGAACTGTTTAGGAAAGCTTAGAAGGCATAGCCTAGTTGGAGGAGTTGTGTCACTGGGTCAGACTTTGGGATTTCAAAATACTCATGCTATTCTCTCTTTTCTTTCCTCTTCCTCTTCCTCTTCCTCTTCCTCTTCCTCTTCTTCCCCTCCTCCTCCTCCTCCTCCTCCTCCTCCTCCTCCTCCTCCTCCTCCTCCTTCTTCTTCCTCCCTCTGCCTCCATGGACCCTACATCTCTGAACCTGTGAGATGAACAGTTTCTTTTGGTTGCTTTGGTCATGCTGTTTTTATCCCAGGAACAGAAAGGTAACTAGGATGTGTATTTACCATCACAGACTTGGGCCCCACAAAAAGCTGATTTGGCTATATGATCATTTTAAAAAATAACTTATTTCTAAAATGTATCTGGTTCTGGAGTCAGGAAGATGGTGCAATGGGTAAAGTGTACGACAGGCGTGAGGAACTGAGCTGGGATCCCTGATACCCACACAAGAAGGTGGGCAGGAAGCAACACACCTCAATCCCAGTTCTGGGGAGATGGAAAGAGGCAGAACCCCGGGGCTCTCTGGCCAGCTATTCTAGCCAAAGCAATAAACTCCAGGCTCAGCAAACAAGGTAGGAGCTGAAGAGATGGCTCAGTGGCTCAGTGGTTAAGAACACTGGCTGCTCTTCCAGAGGTACTGAGTTCAATTCCCAGCACCCACATGATGGTTCACAGCTATGTGTAATTCCAGTAGCAGGGGATCCAACACTCTTCTGGGTACAAGGGCACCAAGCACATAACATACCCGAAGGCATTCATCTATATATTTAAAATTGCATTACATAAAACTTAAAAAACCTCAGAGAGTGACTGAGACAGTGCACTGAGACAGTGCTTAGCACTGATGGCCGGCCTACACACACACACACACACACACTCACACTCACACACAAGTGTTCACACATGCACATATGTACTGTACACTCATGCACGTGCATTCATATGTGTGTGTGTGTGCACACACATACACATGTTTACACCCACATACACAAAAACTCACTTGATTTAAATTTGACTTTTGGAATCTAACGATCATTTTCAATCAGAAAGTCTTTGGAAAAGAATTAGATAGTCCTTTTTATTCAAAGGGATCCTTGGAGAAAATATGTATGATCAGTACTTGAATGAGCCGATCCCCTGAGGCTTTGTAATTATTGTTTTTTTAAGTAAAATTTCACCTTAAGTGTTGACTCTGTTGGCATTGTAGTGAGCGAGCGTAGTTCACTGGAGTGTTTAGCTTGATTCAGATGAGGAAGAAAATGTTTATTTATGCAATTAACCATATACATGAAGGACTCACTGTTCAGAAAACATGGAAATGAAAAATTTGAAAGCAGAAGGAGTTGTCACACCTCAGGAGCTCCAAGGTTCAGGTCCCCTACAGTGTTGACAATGGCTCTTGGCTCTCGGAGAAGAGAGGGTGGAGTCGCAGCAACTCAGACCATAATTAATTCTTATTAATATTCGAGGGATGGAGAAGACAGTCAGACAGCGGTGGACTCTGCTGCTGGATCATGCACTTTGTTTCTTTGAGGGTCCTCCTCTTGTTCACTCTTTGTTGGAAGTACACACACGAGTGTGTATATGCACACAGGAGGTGTTTGTGGTCAGGTTTGTGCGTGTGTGCGTGCGTGCGTGCGTGCGTGTGTGTGCACGTGCAGAGACCGGGTCAGCACCAGGTGTCTTCCTCTGTCACTCTTCCCCTTACTTTTTTGTTGTTATTTTTCTTCAATCAGTAAATGAGAAAATGAACAGAATAGCCCTTCAAAAGAAGTACAAATGCCTAAATAATGTTGGAGTAGGGGTGGCCGATCAGTGCTGCATTGGGAAATGTACATCAAAACTGCATTGAGATTTTCCCTCCTCCCAATCAGAGGGTCTTCTATTTTTTTTTCCGGTTTAGATGCTTTAATAGCATGTTTGATTAGTTCCCCAGCTAGAAGGACACTGGGGCTGGTTGAGGCTGAAGGTACAATGGACCTCCAGACTCCTGAGACCCAGGCATCAGTTCTTATTGGGTTCTGATGACTCAAACACAGATTTGGTGCCTCGTTTGAAGAGTTGGTGGAGCTGGTCATTGTTCTGTACCACCCGACATACATGCTCTGGAGCTATGCGCTTCCTGCCACTCGTGTGGGCCTCCTCACCAGCCAGTTCAAGGATGTTAGATGTCAGGTATTCCAGTATACCGGCGAGGAATACAGGTGCAGAAGAGCTCAGGCGCCTAGAATAATGTCCATCTCGTAGGAAGCGATCTACACGGCTAACAGGAAATTGAAGCTCAGCTCTCATGGAGCGGGATATGTTCCGTCTTCGCCTTCTCCCAGCCATGGTGCCTGCGTGGTGGTTTTTGGCTCAGCTGCACCTCTCTGCTGGCCTGAGTCTCTCCAAGTGACCAACCGTCCCACCCACCCATGTGTTTATCCTTGAGAGGACTTTGTTACAACATACATTATGATGCCACTGGTAGCTACTAAACTCTGATGTTCAGGGCAGAAATGCCCATATTAGGAAACAGCTCACCTTACTGAATATGTCCTTTTATCTTTTCTCATTTTTTTTAAACTTTTATTGCATTATGATGAGGAAAGTTACATGATTTCAATATGTCTGAATTTGATAACATTTAAAAACATATTTTAAGTAAATAGAATTAAATCACATTCTTGTTTCCCTTTTGTACCCCAACTCCTCCCAGAGACCCCCCTCTTCAATACCTACAATATCTTTTTTTGTCATATTCCTTAAAATTTATAAAATATTATAACAATAAAAATGAGTATTATAAACGTTGTTTGATATAAAACAATCAATTTAACAGTGTTATGTCTACAGCAATACTGCAAATACATACGTTTTTCTCAGTATAAATTTCAAATAACTCCAAACATATTAACTGTACATTTCAAAATAATACATCACTACTAATATTTTCTCAAATGAACATAAATATGTAAAGTCTTTTTGTTTGTTTGTTTGTTTGTTTGTTTTAGTAGAGTTTAAAATCTTGGCTCTTTCTGTGGTATAAGCCCAAAATAAGAACAATTTTTAAACATTGGATTTCATTGTAATAAGGCTGTACTTCAATGACCCTCAAATCATCGAAGGATTTTACCTCCATCGTAGCTAAGCTGAGAGTTAACAGTTCTGCTGTGCCAATGAATGAATTGTAGGCACGATTTTTGGATACAGACTTCCTGCTATGGTCAAAAAGCTATTTGACTTGAATGTGTGACTTTATTCTCAGCCCACAGAGAACAGGTTATATTCATTTAAGAAATTGTGTGTGTATTAAGATAATCTATCCATAAAGTCATTCACCAACTGTTTCAATGAACAATGGTTCTGCTTGGAGGATGGCACAGACATTAGGTGAGGGTAAGAATCTGGTTCATTGGCTTTGGAAAAGCATTCATCTCAGAGAAAGAGTAACTTGTAAAGTCCTCTTCTTCAAACTTGATACAAGAGCTACAAATGTCAAGGAAAGCATTCAATCTCACTCTCTGTTGTTCTCTTTCTTACAAGCCACCTCCCAAGTTAATTGTCTATGTCTCCCTTGGGTATATAAATACTTTTGAAATATATAAGCTGTTCTGAAAACCATAGTATAGTGTAAAAGCATGAAATAAAGAATACTACTAATAGAGAGGCTGAGATAAGAGAAGCAAGATTTCAAGACTCTTATGTTGTACACAGCAAGACACTGTCACAAACAAGCTGAAAGTCTATGTAGATTATAGAATGTTGGACCTATTTCTCCAATTACCAAATTAGAGAGACCATTGGATGACAATTAACAAATTTCTAATCCCTCATATTTTTGGATTTTAATCGCTTAGGATATGTTGATAATATTAATTTTCATATTAAGATATTAAGAAAAGATAATTGTCACTTCCTGTTGTTTTTGTTGTAAGAGGTGGTATTAGGTTTGTGTGAATTTGTTGAAAGATTACCTTCTTGCTTCTTCTGGGGTGTAGTTTTGCTCCTTATGTTGATGTTTTCCATCTATTATCTTTTGTAGAGCTGGATTTATAGAAAGATATTGTGTAAATTTTGTTTTGTTATAGAATATCTTGTTTTCTCCATCTATGGTAATTGAGAGTTTTGCTGGGTATAGTAGCCTGGGCTGGTATTTGTGTTCTTGTAGGGTCTGTATGACATCTGCCCAGGATCTTCTAGCTCTCTTAGTCTCTGGTGAGAAGTCCGCCATAATTCTGATAGGCCTGCCTTTATATGTTACTTGCCTTTTTTCCCTCACTGCTTTTAAAATTCTTTCTTTGTTTAGTGCATTTGGTGTTTTTATTATTATGTGTCGGGAGGAATTTCTTTTCTGGTCCAGTCTATTTGGAGTTCTGTAGGCTTCTTGTATGTTCATGGGCATCTCTTTCTTTAGGTTAGGGAAGTTTTCTTCTACAATTTTGTTAAACATATTTACTGGCCCATTACATTGGGAGTCTTCACTCTCTTCTATACCTATTATCCTTAGGTTTGGTCTTCTCATTGCATCCTGGATTTCCTGGATGTTTTGGGTTAGGAGCTTTTTGCTTTTTGCATTTTTTTTGACTGTTGTGTCAATGTTTTCTATTGTGTCTTCTGCCCCTGAGATTCTCTCTTCTATCTCTTGTATTTTGTTGGTGATGCTTGCATCTATGACTCCTGATTTTTTTTCCTAGGTTTTGTATATCCAGGGTTGTCTCTCTTTCTGATTTCTTTATTGTTTCTATTTCTATTTTTAGATTCTGGATGGTTTTGCTCATTTCCTTCACCTGTTTGATTGTGTTTTCCTGTAGTTCTTTAAGGGACTTTGTGTTTCCTCTTTAAGAGCTTCTAGCTCTTTACCTGTGTTCTCCTGTATTTCTTTGAGGGTGCTATTTATGTCTTTCTTAAGGTCCTGTATCATCATCATGATAAGTGATTTTAGATCTGAATCTTGCGTTTCTGGTGTGATAGTGTGTCCAGGACTTGCTATGGTGGGAGAATTGGGTTCTGATGATGCCAAGTAACCTTGGTTTGTGTTGTTTATTTTCTTATGCTTGCCTCCCGACATCTGGTTATCTCTAGTGCTACCTGCCCTTGCTAATTCTGACTGAAGTCAGTCCTTCCTGTGATCCTGGTTCTATCAGAACTCCTCAGAGTCAGGCAGTCTCTGTGACCCTGTGCTTCTGGGATCCTGTGACCCTGGGCTTGTTAGAGCACCTGGGAGTGCAGCAGCTTCCTCTGGGTGTCTTGGGACTGGCGGTGGAGCCTGGGCCCAAGGTCTGCTCAGGACACCAGCCCAGAGAGACAGGAAGGAACCCAAGCCACTCTGCTGGTCGAGTTCCTGTGTGCCTGGTCCCGCTGGTCCCAGTCACTCCCGGTGTTGGGACAGATGTTGGGTCCTCCTCACCTCTGATCCTGAGAGTGTCAGAGCGCCTGGGAATGGAGTTTTGTGGGACTGGCTGCAGACCCCAGAGGGCCTTCTAACTTCCACATTGCTGTTCATCGCCAAAGGAAAACAGGACAGGAACTCACACAGGGCAGGAACTTGGAGGCAGGACCAGATGCAGAAGTCATGGAAGAATGCTGCTTACTGTCTTGTTTCTTCCCTTTACTTCTTGAGACAGTGTCTTTCACTGATCCTGCAGCTCTCTGATTCAGCGAGATGAGCCAGCTAGGAAACCCCAGGGATCCCCCTGTCTTTCTCTCCCCAGCACTGGGCTTGCAGGCATGGGCTGCCACACCTGGCTTTTAGCTGAAACCTCTGGTTTACAAGGTGAGCATTCTGACAACTAAGGCATATCCCAAGCCCAAGACATTTTTATTTAGAATAGGAGTCACCAAGGAAAGAAAAGCAAAGGACTGCTGGTTCTTGAGAGAAAACTCTCTATGAGGAAACACTGCTGGTGTGTCAGAGACACCTGCCTGTCAACCCTTCGGGGCTAACTGAATTCTGCTGTAACTTGCCAAGTAGCTATTATCACAGCTTCAAAACTGTTTCCAGAGTCTCTGAGCAAAAGGCTCTACCTGAGACTTTCACAAAAAGTCTTTAGAAGAGACCATCTCAGCAGGCAGATAGGTCTGTGATGGCCTGTCCTGTTGGCTGGATCGTCGGCAGCCATGTTGAAAGTGTGAGAACAAAGGCAGGGAAATGGGAGGGATCAAGGAAGCAGCTCCAGGCCCCCGAGCTGCTTGAGCCATTCTCTTCCTGGGCTACCTGGGAACCTAAGTACCCATGAGAGAAAGCAAATACCTGAGTTATTCAGGCATGAGGAGCCTGCAACTTCAGCCAAAGCAGGAGTCAAGGAACTTGATGCCCGTTTTTAAAGTACCTGTGACAAGCATGATCCTGACGCCACAATACAAAAGCATGTCCAAAGTTCCTCTTTCCAGTTGGGCCCTTCCTAGCTTGACCTGACAGACCCTCCTGGTTTGTTGTTGTTGTTGTTGTTTTTATGTCCATGCAAACATCCTTGATATTGTATGGCCTTTACTTTGCCACACAAGCAAATCCTTCTTTGAAGCCAAAAACAAGAAAGCTCATCCCTGGAGTCACTTCCTGATCATAAACCTTGGACCTATATAAACCTATATATTTAAATGAGTTCCCCCTGGTGGGTGAGGGTGAGGGTGGGTGGGGGTGCTAGACCCCAGAGGTCTCAAAGCTCTTTTGCTGACACAGATGTTCTCAGATAGCCTTCTGCTGACCGCTCATTAAGCAGCAGGCCAGGGTAGATACCGAAGGACTCGGTGGCGGTGGTGGGTAATTAAAGCTGGGGTCCTGGATACCAAAGGGCTTGGTGGCGGTGGTGGGTAATTCAAGCTGGGGTCCTGGATACTGAAGGGCTCGGTGGTGGTGGTGGGGTCCTGTTTACAGAGTCCAGTAGGTGCTTGCAGAGTACTCACCAACAGATTCTGGTGAACCTCAAAATTCTGCTTAGTTTTATGAAAAGCTAAAGACGTGGAGAGACATAGACTTGCCTGTGCCTTATCCAGGTGATTTACGATTTTGAGAGTCCACTGCCTTAGCAAAACCCTCTCCAAGTCTCTCCTGAGGAAAAATCCATCTAATCGGCGTGGGGACACAGCCCTGACTGGGAGGAAGCAGGAACTCTGGACTCCTGGCTTTTCTTCTGTATGAAGGCTTCTCCAAGGGCTCAGGAGGAGTGCAAACATTCAGTGCCTCATTTGTCTTCTGCCAGGGACGGGTTCCCAGTGATGGTCTTCCCCATGGTTGTGTCTCTGCTCCTTAAAATCTACAGAAGAGTCTAAACCACAAGTGACAACGTCCTTGTTCTCACTGATTGAGAGACGAAGAAGGGAGTCGGGGACGGGCAGAGTCAGGTGGCAGGACCCAGTCCAGATGTTTCTATAGGAAAAGGGGTTTTTAGCATGAACTTGATGTTGCAATGAAAGCCATTTGGTTTTAGAAGAGAAAGTTTTCATCCCTCTCTGTGTGTGTCTCTCTCTATCTCTGTCTCTGTCTCTCTGTCTCTCTCCATTTCTGTCTCTGTCTCTCTCTCTGTCTGTCTGTCTCTGTCTCTGTCTCTCTCTGTCTCTGTCTCTCTCTCTCTCTCTCTCTCTCTCTGTGTGTGTGTGTGTGTGTGTGTGTGTGTGTGTGTGTGTGTGTTAGAATTCTCAAAATGTTAAAAGTATAATTCTCACAAGCTGGATGGGAGGATCTATCCAAGCTGTGTAATTAAAAGTAAATTAATGGGGTGATTCCCAACAGGAAGTGAGACTAGGAACCCCAGGTTGTCAGGGGACAGAAAGCACACTAGAGGCACGCTGAATTAGAAGCAGCCCCGACAGTATTTTAATGGGCAATAAAACCTGATTGCTCGAGCTATCTTTACACCATCAAGAAAGAAGGCATGCTTTGTAGAGTTTGTTTGGTTATTCTGCTATTACTTGTGTGTGTGTGTGTGTGTGTGTGTGTGTATGCATGAGTGTGTGTATATGTATGTGTTTGTGTGTATATATGTGTGTATGTATGTGTGCATGTGTGTATGTGTGTATATGTACGTGTACATGTTTGTGTGTAAGTATGTGTGTATATGTGTATGTATATGTATGTATGTGTGTGCATGTGAGTGTGCGTGTGTATATGTATGTGTCTGTGTGTGTGTGTGTGTGTGTGTGTGTGTGTGTATGTGTGTGTGTGTGTATAGGTTCATTCATGTGAGCTCTGAGAACCAAACCTGGGTCCTCTGCAAAAGCAGCAAGCACTCTTAACCATGGAATAATTTCTCCAGACCCTTAAAAAACTGTTTTCAGTTGAAACAGCTTTGTGTCAGCATCCATACCTGTGGTATCATGCCAGCACTTAGAAAGCTTATGCCAATGGGGAGTCAGCTCGGTGGGCAGGGTGCCCACTGTGGAAGCATGAGGAGCTGGATTTGATCCCCAGGACCCACATAAAGAAAGCCAGGGGTGTTAGAGGATAATCCCAGCACTGCAGAAGCAGACATGCATGGGCAGGTGCCTGGGGCTTGCTGGTCAGCAAGCCTCAATTCTCAGTCCCGATTTAGAGAGACCTCCATCTCAGAGAGGTGGACAGCACTGAGGAACAACACTCAAGGTCTCTGCCCCCACCCCTACATGCACACACAGGCACATGCACGCACATGTGCATACATGCACACATATACCTGTGCACAAGCACAAACATACATACACACACAAATGCATGCACATACACATGCAAGAATATACACACATACACAAGTTCCTGTTTGGATTCTGGAATATTTTGGATTTCCAGATCTGGCTTTACCTATAAGCCAAAGTCTCATACCATTTGAGGGTCCAAAGTCCCCTAGATGTGCTTATTGATCAGTTGTTAACTTCTGTTCTCATAACCATCCATATTCCTGTTTCAAACTTGTCACTGTTTTTCTTAACATGTGTCTAAATATGTCCCCACATCTCAAAGTCAATCTTAACACATGTAATCAGTCACACTGGGCTTCCTTTTGGAACTCAGTTGGACAATGAGGGAGCAGAAATAAACAAGGCCTGATTCCAACTGGAAGAAACAAGAGCAGGTCTCACAAACTGTGGACTTTGGGTTCCTCTAAATAACAACTCAGAGCCACGAGAGTAGGGGAGGTGGATGTGGAGATGAGGGGGCTCTAGCTGGCCTGAGCATGGCTAATGTGGCTCTGGCAGACCTTGCCCTTCCCTCATTCCCTCTTCCTCGCTTTAAAAAGAAAAATAGATTATATTCCTAAAGCTAGCCACCAAGGTCCATTCTCTTATTTGGCCAGTCCCTCCTCCTGAGCCTGACTACCAAGAAAGAAGTGAAGTCCAGAAATCAAAAGCCCCCTTTGGCTCACCTAATTAACATGTCCAGTTAAAATCAGACACCTCATTCTAACACAGGGTTACCCTATTTTACCTTTATAAACTGCTGTTGCCTATGGACCATGCCTGTTTGCACACCTATCCAGAGGCAGTCGTTTGTCCCTTTAGGACAACACTCAAGGTCTTTGCCCCCCTACACACACACACACACACACACACACACACACAC
>JADRCD010216088.1:0-23098 GCA_019843815.1 Montemys delectorum
AAGGCCTACTATGGAAGAAGAGTGGAAAAGGAGGAGGAGTATGAGGAGGATAAGGAGGGTGAGGAGGACGAGGGGGACAAGGGCGATGAAGAAGACAAGGAGGACGAGGAAAGGAGAATGAATAAGAAGAGAGACATCAGTCAGAATTGGAGGGAGGAGAGGTCCTTGGGCCTGAGGGTGTTCGATGCCCCAGTGTAGGGGAATACAAGGGCGGGAAGACAGGAGTGGGTGGGTGGGGGAGCACCCTCATTAGAGGCAAGGGAAGGGGAATGGGATAGGGAATTTTGGAAGGGGAGACCTGGAAAGGGGAAAACATTTGAAATGTAAATGAAGAAAATATCCAATAAAAGAAAAAAAAAGAAGAGAGAAGTAGAAAGGAGGAGGAAGAAGGAGGAAGAGAAGGAGGAGGAGGAAGAGGAAATAGGAAAAGGGGGCCACGAGGTGGGGAAGGTAGGGTAAATACCTATTGATTATTCAATAGATCTCAGTACAAGATGTATTAAAATTTTTAGAAAGTTTTGTGACTACTTTTACCATGTTATCCTCTACAAAGGGACAGAGCTCATGAGCTCCATTTACTGAGCCTCGGTGTCAATCAGATCTAGTGTTTGTTCATTATCTGAAAACATTGTTAAAGCAGAATTCCAGGCAGGAATTCAACAAAAGAATTGTTTTTCTCATTTGACAATAGATAACAGATGGGATATATGATTTGGCCAATAACTGATACTCATATGTGGTATCAGTGGCAGGGAAAGGCCTAGATCCTGGGGATGCTAATCTAGGGTCTGGCCCCTCTGCTGCTTAATTTTGGAATCTTGGAATGAATTCCATCAGAACCAGATGAGGGTTGATAAAGCAAACTGAAACTTAGATAAACAGAATTGTAAAGACTTCCAACTGAGTTGGGGGGGGGGGGGGGGGGGGGGGGGGGAGACAGTACAGTTCATAAGCCTGTCTATTTAAGTAACATACTGATGAAATAAATGACATCTTACATGCATTATTCCTCATGAAAATTATTTATGATATCAGAAGTTATGTCAGTAATATCAGCATTTCATGATTCTCTGATAAGAGACACAAAAAAAATGTATTTTTATGACTCTCATATCTTTACATATAGAAAGTGTTTCACTGTCAGAGAGGTTATATGTTCAATTTCCTGGAGATTGAAAGATTATTTTTGAGCAAAAGTCAGTGAAATGAATATAACAGTGCTCTTACATATGTTAGGTTTATTTCATATATAATAACATAAGGATTGTCTCCCCAAATTTAAAAATTCTTCCATGAAATCTGAATTCCCCCTCATTGAGGTACAATTTCTCAAAAGGCAATGGGCAATGCCAAATGTTTGCCAAGTCCCTGTTTCATTATGTCCTATGCAAGTATGACTGATTCTGAGCATCAACTATAATTTAAAAACTCAATTTTAGCCTTAACATTACAAAATATAAATGATGTTGATGAGTCAGATTAGTTTACACAGATACATTCTTATCTGATGGAATTAAAAAACAAGCCTCCAAGGCAATCCCCAGCATCCTTGGCATGAGGCTTAAGAGCAATATTATTAATCAATAGCAAGTGAAAGAGGCCACAGCATCATTCACTTCTCTGTGGTACAGACGTTCCCTATTGAATATCCTTTATTTGCCCCATACACAAAACACCAAAGTTAAAAGTTGACAAGGAATTCAAATAAAATGAGTCTGCTACAAACTCCACACCATATACATGGAGTGACTAATTGTTCCCCGGCTTGTTTGGCTGTTATCATTAGAGTACATCTCGTTTTACTGTTTTTGTATGTGCTTTTACATGTTTCCCCAGTTTGATATTATCTGTTACAAACAGCCAGCTACTTAGGAGCTGCTTCCACAGTATTTTATAACAAGCCCGGGCGGGCACTTAATGAGCCCATTACAAGGACTACAGGGAGAAGAGGCTTTTGTGAGCCCCTTTCTGCCTGTCCCCTTTTGAGTTTAGGAGGTAGGATAAAGCCATTGAGAGGAGAGCTTAAATGAGCTTTTGCTGGTCGATCCACCTTGAATAGAGCTGGTATGGTTCATTTAGAAAGAGAGAGTGGCTTGGAGGGGACCAAGAGGACTCCTGGGAGCATCTCTCAGCGGGTTGCCGAGGCAGTCACCTAAAGCTCCCGAACGAGTCCATTCCAGAATCTGCACAGTTGAAGTTTTTACCCTTCCTCTGGCATAAACTTGGGTAAATAAATTCACAGACTTTGACGTCATTCTGCTTGGGAAAAAACACAGTCTAGCTCATAAAGGCCTTGGGATGTGGCTAGTTAGAGTAGAGGCAAGGAAGGCTCTGGAAATTGAGGTCAGCCCCACCAACAATCTAATTCCATTTCTGCTTTTTTCTAGCCCTGTGGCTGAGGAAGTTTCTTAGTAAATCTACTCATGCTTCAGTTTCCCCGACTGTAAAATGGGTGTGATGATCCTGTTGCCTGCCAGTAACTTGCTATATACAGGTGTCTTACTTTTTATCCTCAGACCCCGCAAGGACTCCCTAGGGATAGTGTCCTTCCTACCTACAAATGAATCAGCTGAATAAACCTACTTATCCAAGTGCATGCCGAATAAAATTGGGAGACATCTTACTCTTACACATGTGGCTTCATTTAAAAAAAAATGACACAAAACTAGCCATTATGATTTATTGCCTAACACTTTATTGATGTCTTATTTTCCCTATGAATTTCTCCCACTCACATGATCACTCCAGATCAAACAGGCCTCTAGTCATTTGAATTTTTGAGTTTTCTTACCATGGGGATTTTTGTAGCATTAAAGCGATAACTAAGGTTTCTTCCAATATTTTGTAAAAGAATAAACAAGGGTGTTTCAAACTGAGAGTTTAAGCTGTGCATGTGCAGACGGGTGTTTCAAACTGAGTTTAAGCTGTGCATGCGCAGACTTGGGTGTCTCAGACTGAGAGTTTAAGCTGTGCATGCGCAGACTTGGGTGTCTCAGACTGAGAGTTTAAGCTGTGCATGCGCAGACGACTTGTGTTATGGATTGTGTATTTTAAGTTGACTTTGGAAGCCTTTAGAGATTCAATTATTCTTTAGCCTATGGCAGTCCTACCCATTCGATTCTTAATGTCCCTCATTTATTTATTTACTTATTCTTACCTTTTAATATCCTGAAGGAGTTTGTGTCTTCAGCCCCTGAAACATGACAATCCACTGTGAATCATGGAAAGGAGGCACCATAGGAACACCATATAGGATCAGAGAAACAGAGACTCCCTGGGTCAAAGGAACCCAGAGCAGGCAGAAGAAAAGAGCCTTCTCCTTGGCTAGTGGCACTAGCTCAGAGACAAGATCCAGCAAAAGATCTCCAGACTCATTTCTATCTAATACCCTATGTGGGAGCTATAGACCCATGGAGGGGGCTTGGATCCTGGCTATGTTAGCTTTCAAGTAGGTCCTGATGACCTGGCTACCCAAGAGCCTTCCAATGCTGTGTAACATACCAGACTGCCACGGAAACGCAAAAGTCAGAGATCCCATTGGCTTGGAAGTATCTGACCACCACACACAGTAAGAAGGGGTCAGATTAAACCAGTGAAAGATAATAAAAGGCAGAGAACAACCTTTACAGTCCTTAAACTGTTAATCATAGTCAAATGATTGCCTTTGTAATGTGATCTATTTTATGCTGAATTAGAGAACACAAGTGGCATTTCCTTGGGAGAATACTGTAACTAGCTGCTTTGGGTTGTTTGGTTGGTTTGTGTTGAGTGTTGAGGACTGAGTCTAAGACTTTGCACAGGCTAAGCAAGCACTCTACCACTGATCTACCTCTCCAGTCTTCTCTTTACTTTTTATTTTGAGACAGCCTCACTAACTTGCTAAAGATAACCTTGAACTCATTCTGTAGTCCGGTTAGGCTTGAAGCTTTCAATCCTCCATCCTTAGCTTCCTTTCCAGTGGATGCTTTTTCTAATGTGAGCATCAGAAGCCACCATATCAGGCATGAAAATCTAGAAATTCAAATATGTGTATGCTCCCGGTTCATCCGAGCAGTGGCTTTGTTTTATTTAAATAGAAAACTAAACCAAAGATATGCGCATGCCTCAAGTAATAAACCCATTTTCCAGTTCACTAGTGGTCCAGCATAAATCTCCAAAATCTTTTGACTCCTGCCAACCACGGAAGTGTCTGAGGTTCAGAGTTAGGGTGTCTTTCAGACATCCTAACCCCCTGTGCATAAGTCCATACTCTTACCATCTTACTAACGTGGGTTTAATGGGAATCTGAAATCAGGTTTATTCCCTTCTCAGTAAATGGAACTGGTGAGGATTATACAAGATTAATATCCTTTATAAACAAGGTAGCTCAGAACCACCACCAGTCTTCCAAACACTCTCTACAGCGTGTGTGTGAGTGTATGTGTTAGTGAGTATGTAAGTACATGTGAGTGTG
This sequence comes from Montemys delectorum, assembly GCA_019843815.1. Taxonomy (NCBI): domain Eukaryota; kingdom Metazoa; phylum Chordata; class Mammalia; order Rodentia; family Muridae; genus Montemys; species Montemys delectorum. The sequence goes on from JADRCD010216088.1 coordinate 4,454, forward strand.
TGTGTATATATATGTTTGTATGTGAGAGTGTGTGTTTGTGTGTGTGTGTGTATTTGAATATATGTGTGTATATTCATATGTGGTACGTGGTGTGTTTGTAAGTGAGTATGTATGTGTGTGAGAGAGTGTGTGTGTGAGTGAGTATGTGTGAGTGTATGTGTGGTATATGGTGTGTTTATGAGTGTGGGTGTGGTGTATGATACATGGTCTGTGTGTGTGTGTATGTGTGAGTATGTATAAGTGTGTATGTGTGTTTGTGTGTGAGTATGCATGTGAATGTGTGCAAGTGCATGTAGTGTGTATGTGTATGTTTGTGTGTGTAAATATGTATGTGAGTGTGTATATATGGTATATATATGGGTGTATGTATGTGGAGTATATGATGTATAGTGTGTGAATGTGTATCTGTGCATATGTGTAGTATATGTGTGTATATATGTGATGTGTGTGTATATGTATGTGTGTGTGGTATGTGATGTGTGTGTATATGTATGTGTGTGTGGTATATGATGTGTGGTGTGTGTATGCATATGTGTGGTATACGAGGTGTAGTATGTATATGGTTTGGTGTGTGCATGACGTGTGTGTATAACGTGTGTGGGACATGTGTTTGTGTAGACAGTTCTGCCATAACATACACACAACGGCAACTACGTACGTAGAGACTGGTGAGAAGGAAGGCATGCCTGAGCTGGAGCTGCCCAATGATGCCAACATCACAGCCACCTCACACTCATCAAACCCTAAGTGTGACAGTGAGCAGGCACTACCTGGCATGGGCAGGAATCTCTCAGAGCAGTCACACTCCTGGTCTTGCTGTCCCTGGAAGTCTCATCACCTCAGTCAAACTCAGTATTTCAGCCTTATGGAGTTGATTCTCTCCTTCCACATTATGTGGGGTCTGGAGAGCAAACAAGAGTTGCCAGGTTTGTATTGAAAGCACCTTTACCCACTGAGCCATCTTGTTCCCTACAGTACGTTTTGAACAACTACATGTTTGATCCTAACTTTGTCTTCCAATATATTTTTCTTGCCTCCTCTCTCCTGTTGCCCTCCTTACCTTCCTTTCTTCCCTGAGAAAAGAGATGCTTCATTTAGATCTTTTACCAAAGTCATTAAAAAACAAAACAAACAAACCTTGGCTGTTAATTATGCAATTAATTGCATGCTAACCACTAGCGCTCAGCCAGGTTCAAGTGCAACTTTCATTGTTTCCTTAGATTTAAAACTATACGTTCATATTACTCTACCCAGTGAGGTTTGCTACAGGATGTCACTTCCTGTTTCCTAGAGTTAAGTTACATTGTTGGCACCATAAAGGGGACTGACTGGTCCTGTCACTGCTTCATATCAGAGGATACTCACCCCCCCACACACACACACACACAGAAAGCCACCCATGATGACCTCTGGAGCAGAGAGAAATCCATTTCTATGTTCATTCAAGCCGTTGACCTGTCTACTGAGAAGTCCTGCAAGGATGAAAATACCCTAATTACATAAGTGATTTAATTTTGATAATGTAATAGCAGACCATTAGGTATCAGACCAGATTCAAGTGGGATTGGCCCTGCTTTCTGAGCTCTGAATTACTCCTCATTAAGTTATTTCATGCAAACTTTTGTTTTTACTAGGAGTCAGTACAGTATTTTCACACACACACACACACACACACACACACACACATACATGTGTGTGTGTGTTCCTACTAGACTTTTCATGAGTTGGTGGGGGAAGTAGCAATGTGTTGTCTGTTGCACATTTACAGAAGTATGTGGATACGAGTGCCTGTGCCTGCATATGGAGATGCCAGAGCAAAACACTAGGTGTTCTTCTTAATGGCTCTCCAGTTACTATCATGGTTTTATTTTGTTTTTACAAAATTTATTGCCAGGGTTTTTCACTGAACTAGAAACTTACTGATTAGTCTAGGCTGGCTGGCCATTAGCCAGTGAGCTCTCAGCATCTCCTTGTAACTACCCCCAAACTTGGACTCCAGGCTGGCACAGCCATGCCATAGCCTTTGATGTGCGTGCTGAGGATTCAAACTCCTGATGCTTACAGAGCAGTGATGCTTACAGAGCAATGGCTCATACCTGCTGAGCCCTGTCCCCAACCGTTTGTTGCATTTGTTTGTTTATTTATTAGTTTTTGACTCAGTCCCATCCTGCAGTCCAGACTGCCCTCAAATTCCTGTCCCTTCCCAAGCAATAAGGTCGCATCCATCCATGCACGCCCGTTCAGGCTGTCCAGACATTAAAACGCAATGAAATTCTGAGAGACCATTGACTTTCTTTTCTTCTTATACAAACTAATTACAGCAAATACCATCTTTGCAACCTCTCAGAGGGTAGCCAGGGAGCATGTGTAGACAGTGCACCCCAGATAATACTGCTTCCGAAGAAAATCCAGAGAGATATTGAGAATCAGAAGAGAAAAAAAAAGGTTGATTTTATCATGTTTCACAACTTTCTCTCATGTGTAAAGATTAGTGTTTTAAACTGTACAAAACCCTATATTCAATTGTTTTCTCGTGTTCTCTTATAGAAATGTATCGGAGTGTAGTGTCCCAGGACAATGACCTGCTGCTGCAGTTCTAAAACAAGCACTTGAGAGGAGTCATCAGATTCTTTTCTCATGGGCTTCATGGAAAAGTAAAGACACTGAAAAGCTGCAAAAGCGTATTTCATCAGTTTGATGTCATGAGTAGAAATCAATGAAACAAGACCGATTTCTCTCCAATTAGAACCCAGAATTCCATGTGTTTTGATATTTACTGACACCGGTTGCCAAAGTCCAGCTCTGACACTAACTCAGGAGCTCTCCACTCCCACCCTGCAATGCATCACTGGGATAGAACTATGGTTGTTTGCAATTGTGCCTCTCAGTTTATTACTAAAGTAATCAGGCGCTCGTGTTCTCACAATCAGAGGCAAATGTATAATGTCCATTGACAAGCACAGGTGTTGCTATTTTGTAGCAGTATCTGCACCTAAATTAGAAATTGCCACCAAAGTCAGAGGCACAAGCAGAAGGAAGAAGAGGAAGAGGAGGAGGAGGAAAGGGAGGACAGAAGGAAGGAAGGAAAGAGAGAGAGAAGGAAAGAGGGAAGAGAGTGAGGAGAAGGAAGGTAAGATATAAAAAATTAGAAGGAAGGATAGATGCCTGAAATTTGTGCTGATTTAACTTCTCATTTTGATATAAGGAAACAGTGATTGGAAGAAAGTAAAGAGTTTCCTCAGGTAACTGTAAGAAATTCCTTCAGAAAATTAGGAAGACTAGGATGGAAGGTGGGAGTGGGGTGGGGTAAAATAGAAAAAGAGTGGGGAGCCACAGTCTCTAGAGAAAATAATGCTGCCCTATCAAAATGTGCATGTTTTCTTATCAAAGGAAGCCCGACCTGTGTCATTCAAATCAGAACTTCAGGAATGTGGCTAAAGCGATCAATTTCTTTTCACAAATAACAGATGCATGAATGCTTTACACACACCCCCAGACATTTTTTTGCGTCCTCAAAAATTACCACCTTAGTGTCTGAAACGCTCTGCCTCCCCAGAGATGCCTTGGGGTCTGGGGGAAGCACTTCAAGTCCCACACCATGCTTTCCTGAGAAACACGGTGTTGCTGAAGTATAAACAGAGAGCGCTCTTTCTTTGACCCACTCTGCAGCGTGATGGGGTAGTGTTGTTAGTTTATGTGAGGGAAAATAGCATAGGCTTTCTGAAAAAAAGTGGAATTGGATTAAGGCCTTTGTGCGAGCCTCAATGCTGAGGGGAATTAGCAAGGGTTGTAGGTACTTAAAGAGGCCCTCATGCCGAAGCTTATCCCAGATTTTGCACAATAAACATTTGAATATCAACAGTGTTTTGCAACTTGCAGCACTAATGTATAAACTTCTCTCTTTTGAAACTCTCAAATCCTTCCAAATGTCTGTAACACTCGCTACATAAACATATAGAAGCTAGAGTAGAAAAACACCTACTCAATGGTGTAAGTCTGCTTTTTAAAAGATCTTTCTCCCTTTCTATCTCCAGGATCTAGAATGTTTTATAATGGCTGGCTGGTTTAAGGACTTTAGATGCTCTATTTAATTTTAATCATTCAACTTGCTCTCAGGCTTTGCATTCTGATATGGGGGAGGGGAGTGTCTCAGGCCGGGACAAGGATACGTGACTGAGTTCAGAACCGTTTGAGCCCAGATTTTTATGGTTGGATTTTTTTTTTAAACTTCAGAATCCTAAAATATCTTTTGTTTTAAAAGGGATCCTTGTGATGATTTCAAAGAGCAATCCACCTTGGAAAAAAAAAAAAGGCTATATTGTTGGTTAAAGCTCACTTACTGCCTTTTGGGGAATCAGAAGAAGAAAGCCAATTCCCAGCCAGAAAAACTAATCTGATACCCTTTTCTCCTGGCTCAAGACAGTAGGCTGATTTTTGTAGCAAGGACGTCCAACATCAAACACTTGTTCATGTTTCTGACATTAAGCAACTTCTATTTTTCCCCTTTTCGAATCCCAAACTCTCAAAAGTGTATCAACATGTTGCAGAGCAGGGAGAAGAGGGGGCAGGGAGAGAGAGAGAGGGAGAGAGAGAGATTTTCCCACTCTTCCCAAATCCATCAGGAGGCAGGCAGGCTTGGTATTTTGTTTTCACAGAATCTCTCTGTGACTCCAGCAACCTAAAGGCAATAAATGCCCTGTGTGCAAGCCATGCCCTGGCATCATTTCATAAGGTTTGGGTCTCACTCAGTTGCAACACAAACACATTTCATCAAAATCTCTGCAGTTTTAGAAACTTGATGAATAAATAGATCCCTCCTTCCTTCCCAGCAAGTAGAGAGGAATCATAAGAAGGCAGCCTGGTGCTAATGTAGTCCACCCAATTGGGAAATTTACTGGGAAAATATATCTAGAGTGGCCCCAAAGGAGTAATGAAACATTTGTTTGAAATTATTATTTTTTTTTTGTAACTGTGCTCATTTCATGCCTGAAAAGACGTTGGTAAAAATCCAATTGCACTGGGGGCCAGTTGGGGACGGTGCAGGATGAAGACATCACTGTCCGCAGCAGCTCAGACGCTTGTGGAAGCACTTTGCCTATTGAATTTGATACAATGACGTGTAGATGAATAAAGTTATCTCCAGTTCTGAATAGGATGGTGTCAGTGGGAGGGTAAGAAGGGGGAAACTTGCAATCTGAAAAGAATTCTTTTTTCTCTCTCTCTCTCTCTTTTTTTCAAAAAAAAAAAAAAACTTGAAGGTCAGGATCCAGCTGCTGGGCAAGAGCAGAATACAACAAAATGCTGGACGGGCCCAAATAAAGAGGACTATGGACACCAGAACACATATTGCAAAAGTTGCTTGCTTCAAGTAACTAAGGTATTAACATCTATTTCTATAGGCAAAGAGCTATTTTCTCCCGTTAGAATGCCTTAGACTCTGATGAAAAACATAAGAATAACAAGAGCATCCGTAAAAATCACAGCTTTTAATGAAACAGACGAAACAGGCCATCAAAGGTAGGAGAAAAGAAGAAATTCTAATGATTATGGCTTAATTCTAATAGATTATAATTATTATGATTGGTACGAGCCAGCTTCTGACTGACATTCCATTTTCCCCCCATTTAAGCTTTCATTTAAAGGGTGGGGGTGGGTGAGTGGGGGAAACTAACAGCCATTAATTATTCTGCAGGATCTCCTGCTTAACTCCATACAAGGCCTTTAATCAGATAGAGTAAAGAGATAAAACCTTTCAATGTGAGTTATCAGAGTCCCACTTTTCCCAGCCAGTTCGCTCTCCATCCGTTTGGAAAGTTAACGTTTGATTTCTGGCCATCCTAGTTTCTAGGACTGGCAGGGGGTCAGATGAGGAGTAACTCAAAGGTGGGAGAATTGATGATGAATTGGCTTGATCTGCTAATAAATGTTTATTACCAATTCTTACTGCTATTGATTCCTTTGACATTTAAAAAAAAATGTGCTGGCATTTCCTTGGAGCCATAGAGAACACTTCTTTTGATCAGAAGTTGTGCCTCTGTACTCTGCTGTGGCTTTAGAAGACAGAATGTGAAAAGGGGAAATGAAGGTACGATATGGGAAGCCCATCCTATAAGAAGGGAGAAAAAAACACCTCCTGCCATATGCTACAGCTGTTTGCTTTTGTTTTGTTTTGTTTTGTTTTGTTTTGTTTTGTTTTGTTTTGCTATGCAGATGCATCTGTAGAAAGTCATCTCAAAAGTTCAAAACCTGAGTTGACGCCCATTTATTGTTAACTTCATGCTAAGGTGTTTTTAATTGCCCTTCCTACCAGGTTACATTAGGATTGGAGGCAGGCTCCCTGAAGGATTTATTTTGAGTTGCACAGTGATGAGTTAGTTGACCATGATCTTGCCAACTTACAAAAGGGGAAGATGGGCAAACATTTTATTCTCTTGGTTTTTGACCTGAGAATTTTGTGAGTCCAGAATGAACATCTGAACTTCTCTTTGTAAACATGATCGTGTATTAAAAAGATATCAGTATGAAATTTCACTTAATGTTTGTCATGTAGGCAAACTCATCTTGCCAAGGGAAAGCCAGTTAATCTTGGTTTAAAACCATGGAACACTAATAATATGGAAAAAAACTAAATTAACTCACTTTCTTATATAACATGATAGATATTTAAATTTTAATAAAGTCGCTTATCTGCATGCCTTTTCCCCCCTATCTTGGAAAGACCAGTCTGGGGATAATCAGTAGATTGAGCATGTCATGTTATAGGGTGGCTCAACATTTTAATACATCAGTCTTTCTGTACTTCAACTGGAAAAAAAGGGGGGGGGTGAGTTTCTTCAACACACATATGTTGCCATGAGACTATTGACACACTATTGTGCAGGTGACAGAGGTAAAGTAACTCAGAATGTGAAATTGCAAAGGTTTCTTTAAAAATGTCTTTGCAGAAATGATAGTTTCTCTTGTGTGGTCCTCCAGGCTGCAGTGAACAGCTCTGTGGCCGCAGTTGTTAAAAGGAGGATCGGTGGCATGCTGTGTGTATAATGTAACTCTTACCAACGACTTGCAGAGATTAGGAGGCTGGCAGAAAGATGTCAATGGAGGTTTAAGGGCTCTGCTTTCTGAAGTTGTTGGGAGTTAATAATTAATGAATATCTTTCTTTGATGGCTCTTTTATATTTGGATGTGGCTTCCCGAAAATCAAACACACACAAAAAAAACTTGATTTTGCTTGTCATTAATTTTGACTTTATTTAAGAAAATTGTGTGTGTGCACGTGTGTGTGTGTGTGTGTGTGTGTGTGTGCACTTTAGCATTATAGTCCTTTTTGCTTGGCCTTGGATTAATGTGGAGATGAAATCTTTGATGAAGAAAACTGTTTGAATATATCAGGGTTGGCACAGTGGTGGTGTGTGTGGGTTTTTTTTTTTTTTTTAACAGTTAGTACGTTTTAAGCAGTTTTCAAGTCTTTCAGATGGGATGGATCCAAATAACCACTTGATACAATATGTTCACAGAGGAGTTCCTAGCCTCACACTGTGTAATAATTTATTCTGAGCTCCTTTAGCATATGACACTTAGGCTGATATTTTATTCTATGCTGCATTTTAAAGGCGAGGGGGAGAGTTACATAATCACCTATAATAAGCAAATGTTAAATGCATTTCTGTCTATATGCTAGTCTTGTCAGCTAATAGACAACATTTTGACCAAAAGAGTAGAAAATATATTAATTGAGAAAAATTAAGTTTTGAAGAATATCTAGCCTTGAAGATGTTCAGATAAACTGTTGCCATAGGATACATGTAATTTATCACAATCTTTATTTGTACCAAATCCATTATACTTCCAAGCATTGATCTTAGCACTAAGACAGTGACTGTGCCACTTACGTTATCTGCATTGGGTAATACTTCATTAGGATCACACTTAAAGTCATTTCAAATGTCTTTTTTATGCCAAAACAATTCCTGTTGACTCATTTCCAATTTCTAATTATATGAATAATTATTTCTGAATCCCACAGTTCTCCTAAGTAGCATCTATTTTAATAACTGCAATTGATACTTCCATCAGTTAATATACTGTCTTGCCTCAGCAAATAATCAAACATCTGCTGGTTGCGTTTGCTGTCACTGAGTAAATGATTTTATTTAAGAGAAATCATGTAAATTAAAGAGGAAGACTGACTATGCAATTTACCATTTTCATTAGCAGAAGCTCGTCATTTCCCGTAAGAACTCCCACACCTGAAGGAAAGTGGCCTTCCCCTCACTCACTTCCTTAATGAGGTTAGGGAATAGAATTTGATTCTGGAAAAATAATATAAAGATAAATTCTATTTGAGTATAGATATTCTTTGCTATTCTGTTGGTATTTAATTAATGACCAGCACAGATGATCTTTAGTATAACATGCTGCTGTGTGGGTTTTGCTTCTTCTGAACTTAGAAGTTAATAAATGCTTCCTGAATGTCATTACTATGGAAGTGGAATACATGCATCTAAAGCTCTGCTTAGACTTTTGTTGTTGTGGTTCTTTGTTGTTGTTTATTTGTTTGGGGGATTTTTGTTGTTTGTGTGCTTGCTTGCTTGCTTGCTTGTAACCATGTATGAGTCTTTTTGTTTGTTTGTCTGGGTGGTTTTTTTTTTGTCTCGATACCTTTTAATAGATACAGATGACATACATTTAAAGGAAAAAATGGAAGGCTCCCTGCTCATTCCAACTCCCAATGCTATCAGTGATCTCCTGTAATTGATAAGGGCATTTCTTCCTTGTTTCTGTCTGACAGATGTCAAACGCAGAAGCTGCTGACCTAGTGGGGCATAATATACTTGTTCATGTCCTTACCTGTTTTCACAGAACAAGCTAGAAAAGAAACCTGTCTGCCTGGGTATGTGATTAGTGCTTAGGCTGGACTTGACAATACCTCACGATGATGTATTAAAGCGATATGGAATGAAAAAAACAAAAGATGATAAAAGTTCCAAACTAAAATGCTAACAGGTAACAAGATCATGAACACAAAGAGGGCAGAGAAAAATAGGAAAAGAAATATTTTAATCAGTGTAGTAAATAATACTGCTTTAGGAATACACACTTCCATTTAAAAGTGGGGGCTGGGGGAGACATGTTAAAGATTTTTAAAGAAAAAAATGTTGTTTTCTCACAATACAACAAAATCAAGTTCACATATTTAATATGGAAATGCTTCTTAGAGCCTAGTGACACTTGTTGCAAAGATTTTCTTTGGACAGTTTCTCACACACTAAAATACAAATCTGTATCTTTGTAGGGATAATGATATAAGTTCAGTCTTGCCGATATGACTATGGCCCTGCTTTACGATTGGTTCAGGGTGTCCAAAATCGAAGCCCTTTAGAGTACCTTATTCAAAAAGGAACAAAGGGAAGAGCACTGTCATAAAAGAGAGACATTTTATCATCTTTGATTTAATTCCTTTGAAGTTCCTCCTTTAACTAAAAATAGAAATTACCCTCCTCTCTGTTTTTGTCAAGATCCCTTAATTTATTCCATTGTAATTTTCCAAATTATCATATGCTTTTATGGAAAAATTATTTAACAGAAATGTTTGCCATTTTAGAATTATTCAAGGAAGAAAGCCTGGATTTAGTAGCACGTGTGGCTTCTAAAAGAGACAGTGAGGGACTGAAAGTGATGTGTTACCTGGTTTGTCTATTTCTAAACTTGAGAAAACCTCCATGACATGCACCATTCTTTCTGCTGTTGATGATAACTGAACCTACAATGTATGGTCCTCTTTAGCTTTTATGTTGACCAGATCAAACTCCAAATCTGCACCTCATTTTCCTTAATCATAAATGCACACTCGGAGTGGCAGAATCTACATGGAGAGTAAACCTCTCTTGCAAAGTGGGACCTCTCCATCACAGCCACTGTATTATCTTTCGACTTGGACAAGATTAAATATTGTTTTTCTTAAATCGATTTTATGTGTTTCTGCTGTTTTTTTTTCTGTCCTTCGATTTGTACTCTGGTTATGTTACCCTTGGCTCTGAGGAAGTCCACCACTGGAATATTAGAACGTGGAAAAAAAACCTCCACCATTGTCCCAATGTAATAGATATTGTTTTAGAATATTTGTCCTTGAGTTTAAAATAAAAGACATGCTAATAAGTGCCCCTATTCAACATTTTACTCTCCTACACTAAGAAGCTTGTTTTCATTTGATGAAAACTATTAATGCTAAAACAAAAATTGTTTTGAATTCATTTATAAGGGATATGCACCTACCTCTTTAGTTAAAATCAGTGATCCATTAAGGCTTTTCTAGCTTTTTTCCAAGCCCTGAGCATACTGACTATTTAAGTATGAAAGAGCATGAAGGTGGGGGGTAGGTTTAGCTAAATAAAAGATTGCTTGATATCTTGGGGTTCTTTGAAGAGTTTTATAGGCTTAGAGTTCACAGTTTGAATGAAGGACATTTTTTTTTAAACTTTTCTATATGCAAGTTTGTTAACCTGCATTTCAATTATTGAATAATTAATTAATTATACTAATCGCCACAGTGAAAAATTCCATGATGAGCAGCTGGAGCTGCAGTCATAAATTTAAGTTTATGGATGTAATGTGCCAATAAGTAAAATTGTGTTAGGTATGAGCAGTTTTTACTCTGGAGCATACAGTGTTTACTCTATAGGAAGGCTCCGAAGATGCTCTGGAATGTTAGCTTTGTTGTTTGTAAAACTGGTATTTGAATGCTAAATCAGTTTAATTATTTTATGTGACAACAAAAACAAAAAGCACGAGTTATTTATCAGTTGTGCTGCTTTGGCTTTGAAAATTTGCAAATATTGACAAACAAGGAAAATAAACGTCTTTATACATGAAATATATTCTTGTAGACAAAATAACGATGCTTATATAGTTAAAATTCTAAACTAAAAAGCAAAGAAGGATATGTATTTCAGAATATGAAAATTCATCTTTAGGAAATTTTGCTTTTAAAAAATATATTTAAGACAATATGTTCTTGAAATTCTCTACACTGAGAGAAGAAAATTCACTTTCATTAAATGTTTACTGCCAGTTTTAAAACAAAAACTCTTGTATTTTATTCATCTTGAAATACTTAAATAAGCCTTGGAACACAATAACAACTAATATGAAATACTTCTCCTGACAAGAATAAACAGAATCAAACAGAGTACACATGAGCCAATATTGACACAAACCACTGAGAGAGAGAAAATGCTCTTTCAGTCAGCTCAGCCTTCCCCGCCTTGCAAAATTCTCGGCTCCAGTACTGGATTCCAAGAGTAAACAAGATTAAGACACCAGACTTTTTCCTGCCTTACTTATTACCTGGGATATTAACTTAGAATTTTAATACAATTATTCCTTTGAAAAATGCCTTGAAATTTTTGTTATTGTCAAAGTGTGGTTTGTCTGTATCAATGGTGCGAAGCATAGAAATAGGTGAAAGAAATAAAATTGAGTGAATTAGTAAGTTACTAAAAATGTGGCTTCCTTCTAATTTAGTGGATCTGAACAATCTTTGATTACTTTTGTTCTACTTTGTTATTTATTATAGGACATAGGAACTGAAGTTTCATTGTAATTTTCTGAAGCAGAGTACACTGTGCAATCACAAATTTTATAAAGTAGCGAATTAAAAAATCAAAATTTAGCCCATAAATTGTCATTTGATGTTCACATCTGGATATTGCCTTTCAAAAATGACTTTTACATCGAGAAAAGTAAAGCAATTTCTAAAAGATTACAAATTGTCGTCCTAAAATATTACAAATTACCTCTCCATTCCTATATGTATTAGAGTTAAATCTTGTTACAAATGAAGTATGGTTACAGAGACTTTTTATAAACTATAATAGAAAAAATGCATGATCATATTTTAAATCTCTAATTTGATAGTCTATGAAAAATGTGAGATCTGAATGAAATTATTTTTACTTTATTGCAGCATAGCTTGTGATCAAATGGAAGCATGTTTAAACAGGGGTAAAAATCAGCAGTATCTGAAAATTAAAACTTATTTAAAATTATATTTTCAAGGAGAAAATAAAACTATATGAAGGCCAATAAGCACTGTTTGTTTTGTCAGACTACAATAGTTTACTTGGATGCTACCAAAACAATCATTAAAGTCTCCTCACTTGCTTTGATTCAATCAATTTTGATAAAATTGCTCAGTTGACAAGATCTTAGACTTTTAAAATTATGAAACACAATATTGCACATTCTATTTTGTTTTTTTGTTATACACCTTTTTGAAGAGTACTTAAAGTTTAAACAAATATTAGTGTAATATTTACTTAACATTAAATTTATTAAGTGATTACTTGAAAATAGCAGTACAAAGAACAAAGACAAGTTTTGTTTTGTCTTGAAATTCTAGTCATGGGGGGAGGGGGGAAAGTATGACTGTTTTTACTGAAATGTTATAAGAATTATTTCAAATTTAACTAAATTAAAAACTTCAGTGAAAAACTTGAAAAAATAGGACAGTATCTTTTGATTAGTGAAATTTTTGTTTAGTAGTAAACTATGAAAAACATTTATTCATGCAGTAAATTTCAATGTAGAAATGAATTACTCATATTTTACATTTGAGAAACATATATAGTTTTAAAACACTATTGGTATAGTTAGCCTTTTTACTCTTGATTTATTTAGATGCAAATTATATTGCCTGAACCTAAAATGTCTTTGTCTTTTAAAAATTGCTCAGTATTTAAGTAAGATTCCACTCTATTTAAATAAAATTATTTTTACTCCTCCAGGATCTGTGTTTCATTGCTGTTGATTTAGAAACCATCTAAAGGCTTCCTGCAGGATAGCTAGTGCTTGTACCGAGTAAAATTATTGACCAGTATTCTGTTTGCAATGACCAAAAGAGTAGGATGCTCACTTGCTTCTTTTCAAATTGCAATTCATAGTGTTTTATTTCATTGTTTTCCCCTATATATCTACCTGTTAAGCTGCCATTAGAAGCCATTAAGGAAATCCTTTTTTCAAAGAATAATCAGGGATATGGATTATGATTCACAAAAATTTCAGAATTGTCAAAAGATAACATTAATTTGTACAATAAATTGGCTTGTATTCTTGTTCAGAATTGACTTACACATACATTCTTAAAATACTAAATGCTTTTCTTGAAGTTGGTCCTTTTTTAATACTAGAAGTTCTTCACTAAAAACTGATCTGAGTTACTTAGCTAGGATCAGATTGCATAATAATAAAAGAGAAAATTCTAGAACAAAAAAAATAGAATACAATCTTCCAAAACTAAAATAAAACAGTTACATCTATATGCAGCTTCCTGGAGGTTTTTTCCCTAGAACAACAAATTCCTTGGGTTATGCTATAGTTATTTTTAAAAATCATTTACTAACATGTTGTTAAACTGTATGATGATTTAACCTTTATTTGTAAAGGAGTAAAAATATTTTACATCTCAACAAAGTAAGAGAAAGGAGATGAAATAGCAAGCCTTTTCAGACACTTAGAAGAGCCAGAGTTAAATGACCCTATTGTCTTGAATCTTCTCTGCCAGCACATGATGAATAGGTAAATTCACATAGTATAAATCTGAATTGAAAATATACTGGAACTGGATACTTTCATGATTAACTTAGTTTACTTATTTAAGCCCATTAAATATAGAAAATAGTTGGGTGTTTTCATAGTACTGAATTGAGAATTATTCATTTTTATGAGGCCACCTTGCTTGATAGGACAATATGATCAGAATGTAGGATTCAAACTAAAACCTAAAAAGAAACTGTTCTCATCAGCAAACACACTTAATAGGAATCTTGAAAGTATTTTATTATTCCTAATTTAATTAAGAGGCCTTGAACAGTTAACTAAGTTTACATTAACACACAAGAACATATTATTAGCAAAGCAGTAAGAATATGTACAAGATTCTGATTTTAACCCTGACTTTTAATATTTCCCCCTACCCTAAAAGTCAAACACTCAGTTTATGCGTAGAGTTTGGAAACTTCATAGTGTCGCTAGCTTCACGTTACCAATAGAAACTGCTTAAACCAACATATTAATTAAACAGTGATTTATAAATATTTATAATAAGGATATGCTAATATGATCTCAAGTATATTGCCCATGTCTATGTATATATAAATAAGTGATATGTAGGCCACTTAGTACATGTATTTTAGAGATGATGTGCCACATTCCTAAGGCTATTCATAAACATTGTTCCTTGTTTTATTTCAACTGTGTTCAGTGTATGGTTCTGAGGTACCATAGAACCTGCACCCAGATGCTTTGAGCAGTCGAGATGTTGTGATCCAGCATGTAGCACAAACCCAGGCACTCAACAAGCCATGCAGAGGTGCTCAGCACTGTTTCCTAGCGGGTCTCTCTCCCTAATAGCATAATGTGTCTTTATAGTTTAAAGGAAGTTCACTGCCTGGTACCTATCTTCAAAGTGACCTTCCACCTCAGCCTGCCTATGTTGCCACTATAAGATGCATTACCGCGGAGGTTTAGACACAACATTACGGAGAGATTGATGCAGGGCGAATGAACTTCAGACAAAATGGATGAAAAAGGTATAGGAAATGATGTAGTAGCATAATACACACACACACACACACACACACACACACACACACACACACACCCCAAAGCCCCTGCTTTAACAGTCATATTTATGTAAGTTGGCAACGGCACAGAATTGTACAAATTGAATGCATGGCGCCGAGTCATACTTTAAACTTCCCCCTGGGTAGTTTCTTGGTTTGCTTAATTTAAACTTGATTGGCCCCTTCTTGCCATCTCTAATAAAATATAAGGGAGCTCCTGTGGCCATGCAGGCAAAGGGCATGGAGCCGCACAATCCATTTGGCGCCCTTTCTGATACATTTGCTCTGACTGGCAGTACAGGGTGATAGGATGGAGCCAGGTGTATGATCTGATGAGCCTGGTGTGACTGGGGGCAACTCCTCTAGACAGCTAAATTAAAAGCCTCCCTGCAATTTTGCTCTTAATCACCCCCTCCCAGGCTGTAATTGGTGATGGTCACTTAACTCTTTCTCTCCTCTACATCACATGTTTATCAAACCCTTCCAAGAGAATTCAATAGAACCGGCTGCACCGACCTCCCCTGAGCACTGAGGTGTAGCAGGTTTGGACTGGGCCAGCCCTCACCAGCCTAATGTGATATATTTCCTTTCCTACTTTGAATAGGAGAAAGGAGGTGATATGTGTGGGATGAAGTTCCATTCATTTGTACTTTTTCAAACGTCCGTCACAAATGTCGACTTTCAGAAACGAAGCGAAAGAGGTATATGCAGATCACCTACGTCAGACCTACAATTGGTTGCTGTAATGAGGTCCCTTAAACATGCTAGAAATAAAGATCAAGTGGGGGTGGGTGGGAAACAAGTGTTTCAGAGACCTCCACCCATGAGGGAATGCCTGATAGCATTCAAAACCCACTCAGCCCAGCAGAAAACCAGTAGCTTCTCCCTCTCCGAGAGTGCTGTCGTCTGGCTCTTTTTCCTTTGTGCATTCACTTTTCACCCATTTCATACATTATTGGGAGGTCCCGTCAAACTAGGGTGATTATAGAAGATGTCACAGACCCAGTGCAGCCTGGAAGACTACTATAGGGAGTGTGAGGATGATTAACTAGGTTTAATAAACACACACTGAGCAGGAGCAAGCACCCAGGACGGGCAGATGTGGCTCACTCCCTGCCGGTAGGAATGCACCGCCCCATGGAAAAGAGACTGGACCGTCAAAGGGACATATCGCTCAAGCGCCCGGATGAAGCATGCAGTCACTGAGACACGTATGAGATACAGATGAAAGACGCAGGAAGAGCCCAGAGGAAGGCCAGGAGTCTTGAGGAAATGTATATTTCACCTGGTAAGACCTTAGTAAGAAACAACAAAGTCTCTCTCATAGCTGAGCTTTAATTGATACAACTGAGATTTACAAAGTTGGCTCCAAGAGCAAAAATGATTGCCTAAAAGGAACCAGCGTTCCTCTCGGGCCAGAGTGGATAAAGTGGGTCCATTAGTGGACACCCAGATGGCTTTCTCTTTTTGAACCCTGGTACCCTATCTAGGGCATGTAGGCTGGAAACTGGTGAAGATGGAAACATCCCAGGAAGATGCGCTGTTTCTCCTCCCGAAGGAAAACAATTTTCCCACTCAGGAAGCTCGGGCTCACATATTATTCAACATGCACATGCAAAGTTCCGAACTGCTTTTGACTGCTTCTGGGAGAGAGTAATAAGAATGCTGTTTTCCAATTCCCTTTGAAAACGGTCGGTCCTCAGTTCCACTTGAGAGTCAAGCCAATTCAACTGGAGGCGAAGTTAGAAGCCAGGAATCTCTCTCTGGAGAACTTGGAAAGGCAGGGAGGGCGAACCTCATCATTATCTTTAACAATGACTGACTTGCTGCAACAAAAGTGTGGCACTGTCCCCACCCATTGGGTCCATTTAAGCCATCACCACCCTTTTCTTTTTGCTCTGCTTTGACAGACTGAGAAGTGTCTAGCAGGGGATTCCTATATTCACATCAAGACCTGCAGGAAAACCCAGATCCTTTAACCTGCTATATGAGCTGAATCAAACCAAAAGTTGTCATTTTCGCAGCAGAGAGAACTGTAGCCAAAGAGTGAGGGGCTTGCTCAAATTAGCAGCTATGTTAAGCAAAAGTGGCACCAGGACCTGTGTGCCTGGGATCCGAGCTTAGTGGTCTGCACAACACAAAATGATCTTGTCACTCTGACTCTTGCTGACATTTAGCCCACTCAGACCCAGTGATGCTCAAAAAGATGCTAATGAATCTATCTGTCAGGTAACCTGATTGACAGAGAACAGCTGGAAGTTTCAGTGAAATACTTAGCTGGGTATGGCCCTAACTAGAACCTGGGAAAGTAAAGATAAGAACTGTTAGCTATTCTTCATCTCCCTCACTAGCTATCATCCCTAAAGATTATCAACTGTCCAACAGGAGTGCTAGGGCTTCCCTACTGATGCACAGAGGAGGTGAATGCTCATTTGTAGCATTTGAGGCATTTTCCTGATACACAGAAGCATGTCCAGACACTGTTGTTCCTTCTGGAGGAGCAGAGTCTCAGGTCTTGAATCCATATACAGACGTCTTCATCAAAATGAACGAACACTGATAGTGGTCTCCTTGCGTGTCCTTCCGACATGGAGCATTCCATGATGACCTCCAACAGCAAAAAGCTTCAGAGTCTGATTATAACTCAGAGGCTGCTTCCCCCACCCCTTTCCTACCACTACAGCCACCTTCTTACACAGAACTGTGGGAATATGGACAACAGCTGCACAGCCGCACAAAACACGCCAGGCAGAGTTAGAGCCCTGAGCAAATAGCTCTCTGCTCTCCATCCTTCCACAGAGCACACACTCAGGATTATTGATGCCAAGTACTTCCCTTCAGGAATTTCAATGTCTTCCCACTGAGCAACAAATCATATAATATCCAGAGTCCTGATGTGAGCAGCATGAGTTTCCTGGGGGCGCTGCAGAAGACATATGGAAGTGGCTTTCCCTCCTTCATGACTTGCCAGCCCAAATACATGGACCATTTCTTCCTGAGAAGGGTGTGTGCCTCTTTTCAGAAAGCTTTGTCTTATGATTATGATCTTGCAGAGTATGGGGGTAAGTCAATATGTTGGTTACAAGGATCCATGGTGAGGAATACGAGGGTGGGCATTAACCTGGAGAGCTGCCCAGATGGGATTCTTCTCATCCAGATTGGCAACAGGCTATGTGGATCCAATTCCTCTCCCCAGTCCATGCCTAAAAGTAAGAGAGGTGGCTTTATGATCGGAGGCTTTCTAATCCACAGATGGACAGGCCTGAATATGAAAGGCATAAAGAGATGGGGGTTTTCAGGGACACAGGCAAACAGGCAGTAAGTCATAAAAGGGATGATATCCGGGGAGGGGGAACAAACGTTAAGAGCCAGCTTTTGACAAAAGAAGCTGAAGAGATGGAAAAACAACGTGACCTCTACTGTTTAACCTGAGGGACAACTGAGAGTGGGGCTTCTGTCTGCATTTCGGGTTCCAGGGTTCTCTATGGCCGAGTACAAGTGTGGTGGACATTGTGGTTTTTTTTCTAGAAGGATGGAGGGGTTTTCAGTGGAAGGCTCCATATGTGTTCAAACCTTTTGAGAGCAAGAGGGCAGAGACAGCTGTCGCCTTGGTTATCACTGCAGCCACAGACGGGCAAATGGCCTGAGAGCTAACAACTAAACTATCTATGTCCAGAACTTTTCTCCTTCCCCCTCCTCCCCATCCAGGGTACAGCCACATAAGATCAAGGCATCCTGTTTACTTTGCAGATCCCCTGATCCAACTACTGAATTTTCCCCATTCAAATGGGAGTCTCAAGGGAAGCACAGCCATAGGCAAAAATTAAATAAAGATTGCATGCAATTCTGGAATGCTTTCAGTGTGCTAGGCTCTGACAGTACATCTTTATTCACTAACTCTGTCCTCCTGTAACACTCTGGTCATAGGTTATGTTATTAGCTCTTTACAGAGGAAGAAACTCATACATAGGGGTGCCAGTGAGCTGCAAAGATCACACACCCAAGAACTGACACATGGGGGGGGGGG
>JADRCD010216089.1:0-19555 GCA_019843815.1 Montemys delectorum
CCCCCCAGCTCGTTATCTTAGCCATAAATACCTTTTCCATGGCTCTCAAGTCCATTCAAAAGGTTGCTAAGAAACCTTTTCCCTGTTTTCTCTCTGCTGTGATAAGTGAGACCATGGGGAGGCTCTGAAGAGAACTCGGGGCTATAAGCTGATAAGATAAAACTAGAAGTTGCCAACCTTGCACGAGGGATGTGGTTTGTGTCATGTCTCTACAAACAGGGTTTCTGCTAAGAAGCCTAGAAAATTTTAGGTTTGTGGTTGGAAAAACAGAAAGGCCAATAGGAATTGTTAATAGTGCTAAGAATTCTTGTTTCTCTCTTGTCAAGAGCCTTCAACCAACCCCTAGGTGAAAGGTTTCTTTCTTTTCTCAGGTCCCAGAATTGCTGTCTTTCTACTTCAAATCCAACCTATTGTATTAAAATAATTTTTTAAAAGATATACAATCTTCAGACAATATTAGATGGCAAGTTCTCATTTCCAGTTATGTCAGACTAATTACCATAACTGGTGAATCCAGTATAAACTTTAAATGACCACAAAAACATAAAATAAAATAAGATAAAATAAAATAGTGAAGCCCATTTAAAGATAACAAAAAGTATATAAAAGGTGAAAATACTCAATTTTGTTTGTCTTTGTTTTTGTCTTGCTGTATAGTCCTGGCTAGCCTGAAACTTGCTATATAGAACAAATTGACTTCAAACATGTCCGTCCTCCTGTCTCTGTCTCCAGAATACTGGAATAACAGGCACATTCTATCACTCCTGGGTAGTTTTTAGAAGGAAGGATATGACACTGGATAATTGTTCTTTTTGTTTTTTGAGGCATGGTTTCACTATGTAGCCATAGCTATCCTGGAACTCACAGAGCTCTGCTTGCCTCTGCTTCCAGAGTGCTGGACTTAAAAGTATGTGCCACCACACCCAGAAACTTCTTTTTATGAGACTACTAGAACTGGAATACAAAATAGTTCCAGCAAGATAGCTGAGAAAATAGAAGTTTTTTTTGTTTGTTTGTTTGGTTTTTTTTTTTTTGTTTGTTTTTTTGTTTTTTTGTTTTTTGTTTTTTTTTTTTTGGTTTTTTGAGACAGGGTTTCTCTGTGTAGCCCTGGCTGCCCTGGAACTCACTCTGTAGACCAGGCTGGCCTCGAACTCAGAAATCCGCCTGCCTCTGCCTCCCAAGTGCTGGGATTAAAGGCGTGCGCCACCACGCCCGGCAAAATAGAAGTTCTTGTTATGCAAACCTGACAACCTGAGTTTGTGTATGGGCCGAAGACAGCTTACAGTGATAATTAAACCCTATTATGCTATGGAAATGTATTTTTGTTTTAATCCCGGGTGTGGGATATGGGGCTGCTTCAGTTTGTCCACAGCCATTAACTATGATCGTCTCATGCTCTGAGAGGGTCATGATGTTTGCCAGCTGCAGACAGTTTCATTCTGGAGGCTCTGGAGAGGGTCTGAAGGCCAGAAGTCCGAGAAAGCCGGAGGTTCTCCAAGGAGGAGGCTGCTGCTTCTGGTTGTTGTTGTTGCAACTGGACAAGAAGCTGGAGCCATCCTGACAGCAAAGATTGGCCTGCCCCCAAGAAACGCAGTGTCCCTAATTAGCAGGAAGTAGTCTAGAGAGGACTGTGCACCCCCCTCTCCCTCTAACCGCCTTTCTTTCCTATCTAGTTTTGTAGGGTTGGAAGAAACTAGGGTGCAATAAGGGTTGGAAGGGAGATAAAGGTATAAGAACCCAATAAAACAGTAAAAATCAAACCAAAAAAAAAAAAAAGAAGAAAGAAAGAAAGAAAAAAAAAGAAAGAGAGAGAGAGAGAGAGAAAGAAAGAAAGAAAGAAAGAAAGAAAGAAAGAGAGAGAGAGAGAAAGAAAGAAAGAAAGAAAAAACCACCAAGAGTAATCTGTAAGCCCCACTTGCCCAAGGACAGGTAACTTCTTGGAATGCTGGGAGCTGCAATTCTTATGCGATAAGAAGCCAAGGGCTTCACTCCCTGAACAAGTTTGTTTAACCCAACCACACAGGATGTGCTTGATTGGATATAGCAGGGAGGTGCACATACAGGAAGCACATCGGGACTTTTGCTCGCCCCTGATTGGACCTGATGGGAAATAAGGTTGTTTATGTTTTTGTCTCTTTAAGCCTCTGAAAAAGACTTGCTACTCATTTTCTGGGAACCCTAGAGTGGTCTTGGCCAGAGTGCATAGCTTGATGAATTTACTGACGTAAATATCACCAAAGTCAAGACTGGAGGTGTCCTGGCTCCCCTAACCATTTCCTCTCCCTTTGAGGACATTCTCTCCGTCTGTCACTGCAGATAAGCTTCCCCATTTTCCTACGTTTCCCTCTCCCTAACTCTCAAGTCTTTTGCTCTGATCTTGTTAATTGAGGACTGAATTGGCCCGTCTGTCAAGGACTCATAAGCAGAAGAACACGGTCCTTTTCCTTTCCTAAGCATGCCTTGGCCACCAACCATAGAGAGAACCTCTTGTGCACTGGATGAAAGCATCGCCTGTGCAAAAACAATAAACAGACAGACAAACAGACAAACAGACAAACGCCTATGGCCAATGAGCTGAGGCAGGAAATCGAAGGTGGGAGTTGCAGGAGAGAGAGGGGGGTCGGAGGGCAGAATCCTGGGGATAAATCAAATGCAGGAGATTCACCCTGATCTCTGAAGAAGAGACAGACACATAAATCTAAAAAGAGGTAACTAACCACAGGAAGAATGTAGACTAGAATAAGCTGGATTATTGAGATATGAGCTAGTCGAGAAAGAGAGCCAAACTTATTTATTCACGAAATATTAAGTCTTGAGTCATTATGTCTGGGAATAAAGTGGCTGGGTTAAAAGCCCACAGTGAGAACCAACTAGTCCTTTGTTTTTTCACAGCGTGGTCTCACTATGTCCTGGCTGTCCTGGGACATACACACTGTATATATAAAGAGAGACCAGGCTGGCCTCAAACTCACATAAATCCATCTGCCTCTGCCTCCTGAGTATTAAAGGTGTGTGCCATTATGCCCAACAACTACCAACTAGTTTTTAGGGAAGGAAGCAACCACCTTTTCCCACTAAAACTCCAGTTTGTCCAACAAGCATGCCAGCAGCCCCCAGAGTAGGCCTCGATAACCTCTAAGAGGACTTTGTATTTCTGACTTTCTCTGGCTTTGCAGACTCCTAAGTGGGCTTCGTCGAAGTTCTTAGGAGAGGGCGGGAGTAGCATTTCCCAACAGCAGCACTACAAGGCGGCTGCAGCCAGTGGGCCTGTCCCTGCCAGCTGCAGAACTTAATGATGGTAGCATTGGCCTTGAGCACAGCATCGCTGATTAGGAGGCTGTGGGTGAGGAAACACAGCAAGCTCAGAAGATAAGTTAATTAATTACTGTGGTTATGCTAACATCAAAAGCCGGCAGCATGAAGGGCTCTTTGATCTCCGGTTCAACGCCCTTTCAAGTTTCTGTCTTTGGCCTGCCCAGAAAGTTCTTGCTCCTTTGCTGTCTTGAGTTTTAGAGAGAATCCTGATAAACAGGGCCTCCAGAGACACCCACCCATTCAGCGATGAAGGCAGAGCTGCTGAAGTGTTGTCCCAAGTGCACGGGCTCAGCACCTCCTAAAGCCTCACACTCCCATCTACGCTAACTGGAAGCAGGGCTTCTCCTTTATCAAGAGTCCGGATACCCAGCAACCTGAACTCGTGGGGTCATTAACCAGAGACAGGGAAAAAAAAAAAAAATACAAAGAGTTCAAATGCTCTGTAACTACAGAATGAACACATCGCTGGGCATTCTAATCATGGGATCTGTATTATATATCCACAAAAATGGTGTGCCAGGCCTCCACATAATACTATACCAAACCAGTAAGGCATAATGAAAGAAACTAGCAGAGTATGACCCAAAAAAAAAAAAAAGGCAGAGGTAGAAAAAAGCATATTAAACTCAAGGAGAAGGCAAGCTATAACCAAAATAGGACATGGAAGAGGTTGTTCTGAGATTAAGAAACGTCATATTATTTAAGGAGGTGATGGCTACTAGGGTGCTCCCTTTATACATCGCCTCTGAGCTTCTCACTAGATCACATTTCACAACTTTAAAAGAAAGAGAGAGCGCGCCCTTTGTTTGAAGAAAAGACCAAAGGTTCTAACACTAACTAGAGAAAACCTGGGGGTTCCAAAGAGAATAAAGAAAAAGCAAGAGTCTGTTCAGTTGCTGAGCCTAAAAAAGCTTCAAATCCAGCCCAAGCCGGCAAGCTGTCAGACAGAGTGAGCATAAAACCAAAATCCAGGCAGTACTAGTCGAAAAGAAACCAGTCCTACTGCAGCCCATGCTTCCCCCTACTCAGCTCACTGGGCATCCTGAGTGCGTTCTCAGCAGGAAGCCTGAAAGCAGCTGTGGCTAAAACTCTTGTCAGAAGCAACAACCTCACTGCCAGAGATGAATCGATGCAGGACGTGTGCTTCTGGCCAGGGGTGGGCTGAACCACCGAGGCACTCCATTCTCTGTGTGTGGCGGCAGGGCATACTTTCCAATTATTCTGTGGCTCGGGCTGTGGTTTGTACTTTCAGAACCTCCGACTGAGTTCTGTGGTACTGCGGACAAAACAAATTCAATTAACACTGCTTACCCAAAAGCCCGGATTCCTGGATCTGAAGCAGCAGAGATGGGGAGCCAGGTGTGTTCTCCCAGGACAGGGGTGTGCTGGGCAATTTTGCTAGACTATTCTCTGCCGTACAGAATCAACAAACTTCTTTGTGTGCCGTTTTCTTTCAGTGACCTAATTAGAGATCCTGAAATGCCCCAACAGAATCAGAACATGCTTAAATCTGCAAAAAGGCACCATCATAAACTATATAATCCTCACAGACCGAGGGTGAGGTAACTGCTGCTCTCGGCACTTTCTAGATAAAAGAAACTGGGGCAAAAATTTTAGATGCCTTGTCTAAGGTCGCGCAGCCAATTAGAGTTGGCGTTTAATTTCAGTCTGGAACTGGCCCTCTGCAACGCCCTGCTCTTCCCTGCACTGAGTAAGTACGCGGAGTTGGTGAGGCAGGAGAGGACCCATGCTCTGCCACAGGGTGGTAACTAAAATTTCTTCCCAGCAACCTTGGCCTGAGAGTCTTAAAATCCGTTGGCTGGCTCCTAATGTGTCTGAAATTCATATAACAGCCACAGAAAACTGGCCTCGGCTCTGTTAGGGTCTCTTTACACGATACTTTCTCTGCCGGCACCATCATCAGACCTAAGGTAAACATCACTGCTTTATGACCAGGGCCTCCTTAAGCGGGACTCAGCCCATGAGGGTTACACAGACTATGGGACTTCCCTGAGTCTGCTCCCTGGAATGTCTTTTCCATCATCTGCCTAATAAGTGTCTGCTGATTGTAAAGGAACCAACTTGCTCCCTAGTTACCCGGGCAGAGCCTCTCCCTTTTCGGTTACTAAGGACTGAGTAGGGACTAGGCTGTGTAGAATCTGAAACTATCCAAAGTCTACTTGGAGAAACAAGTCAAAAGGGGAGGATGAGAAAATTGACCATGAGATACAGCATAAAGAGGTCACGCTGCCTCCTGGGTGGATGCATACAAGCAAGTCGTGGTGTACATGAGATGGTCAGAGGACAAGTACTCTAAAGGGTAGAAGTCCACTCTTTCCTTAGGTCCCCGGAATTAAACTCAGGTCATCAGGCTTAGCTGCAGACACCTTTACCCGTTAAGCCATCTTGCTGGTCCTCGATCAAATATTCTTTATAGCTAATTTATTTATTTATTTACTTATTTACTTATTTATTTATTTATTTATTATTTATTTATTTATTTGTGTGTGTATGAGTACAGTGTAGCTGTACAGATGGCCGTGAGCCATCATGTGGCTGCTGGGAATTGAACTCCGGCCCCGTTCACTCACTCCCTCGCTCGGGTACAATACACGGTAGCTGTCTTCAGACGCACCAGAAGAGGGCGTCAGATCTCATTGTGGGTGGTTGTGAGCCACCATGTGGTTGCTGGGATCCGAACTCAGAACCATTGGAAGAGCAGTCAGTGCTCTTACCCGCTGAGCCATCTCACCAGCCCCTAATCAAATATTCTTGACAAAAAAAAAAAAAAAAAAAAAAAAAAAAAACGATCCTAATTGATCGAGCCTTTAAACCTATCCATCTATAGGCATCTGGAGAAGTGGGGAGGCTACAAAAACCTATCACAAAGACAACAGAAGTAGAATCAATTAGCTGACCCCTGAAAATGAGTAAGTAAGCTGACCTTAAAAGAAAAACACAGCCTGAATGGAGATCAAGAGGAAACTGCTAATTGATTTAAAACAAACAAACAAACAAACAAACAACTGAAACATATCAATCAAATGCAACCACAGACCTGACTTAGGAAAGAGATTTTTAAGGAGATAGTTTGGGGACAACTGGACAAAATGCATGTGATCCCAGGATCACATGGCATTAGAAACATGTTGCTAACTTTGCTCATTGTGACCATAGCTTTGCTGTTACGCTTTTTCAAAAAGCTCTTACCAGTTAGATGTAGATTACAAACTATGAATGAGTCGAATGATACTGCATCTGGAATTTCTACCTTAAATTTCTCCTTCAGGAAAAACAGTTGGAGAGGTAGATGATCCAGAACGGCAAAGGGGGTGAGGGGGCTGGCTACAGTATACTTCACTGTATGTATATTTGAAATTTTCCGTAGAAAATAGATTGCATGCTAAATATGCTAACGGGTAAATGCAGAGGGAAGTGAGAGAGAGCAAAGAAGACGTTCCTAACTAGCCTGAGATGTCAAGGGCACCTAAATAAACAGGTATGAGGTGCGAGGCATGAGGCCTTCTACACTGAGCCGTGATCAGCATACACTAAAGGCAGCTAATTTGTCTTAGAGGCCCCTGGCTTTCAGCAAAGCATGACAAACAGAGATTCTGGGGGAGAGCGAATGACTGGATCACTCTACTCCCCACTGAATGCTTAAAGATGTAAAAGGCTCAGGCGAGCTAAGCAGCTCTGGACAAGAAAGTCGACTTCGCTGAGCATACCTGTGGGCCGTTAGGTTCCAGGCCCTTCTGAGTGGAGGAGCCACATACCTCTTGGAGTGGAAGCTTCCTCTTTGAGACTGCACTGCAAGCAGACTCTTCAATCCCAACCCTTACGGCTCTGCAAATCCCCAAGCTCACAGCACCAAATCAGCAGAGAAACTGTGGTCCCTCGGCTATTCCGATTAAAGGAACAAGTCCGCCTCTGGAGGTGCCTGCTCTTCTTTCATTTCCACACCATCTCCATCAATCCCAACCTAGCACCCATTAAAGTAGTAATGGCAGCTGATGCTGAGTATCACCGTGGGCATGGAAGACCCAGAGAAATACTCCCTACTCTCAGGGGAAGACAAGTCATTGACACAGAGAAATAAGGGCTTTTAAAAATGAAATAGCATGCTGCTAAATGACTGGAACCATGTGCTGAGCCCTCCATCCCTGGAGGAATGTCTGAGGATTTGTGTGCAGACGGCGTATGAGAGGAGGAGGCAAGCTGGAAACACGCATGTATGCAAGGAGAAGCAAGGGCCTTAGCAGGTGAGGGTAGCTGAGGAGATGCCAAGGAAAGGGGATGAGGGTGCACGAACTTATCACAGCAGAAGGAACTGTATTGGCAGAAACAATGCCATCCCTTAGATCTTTCTCTGGCTATCAAATCTCACCTGAATTCCACTGCCATACTGGTGTAATAAAGGGAAGGCTGGGAGAACATGTTTATAGGCAAAGGAGTCCTGCACAGACAGTAGATTTTTACAAATACAGATGGAAAGGAACTAGAGCGGGGGCTCAAATACATCTCTGTCTTTAGCCACCGTACAATCAGAATCCTAAAAGCCCCACCCCCTCTATCAACATGGCAAGAGACCCATGGGCAGTGGTGGTGCACACCTTTAATCCCAGCACTTGGGAGGCAGAGGCAGGCGGATTTCTGAGTTCTAGGTCAGCCTGGCCTACAGAGTGGGTTCCAGCACAGCCAGGGATACACAGAGAAACCCTGTATCAAAAAAAAAAAAAAAATACACTTTAGATTTTGTCTTCGTGATTAAACTAAGACTGAGAAGGGTCACTAGCTTGTCCTTGTTCTCGATGGCTGAGAGAAGTCACTCTGGGCTCTGTCACAGATTCCGTGAAATCGGCATCCCCGTGGCACTCCTAATGCAGAAATGAACAGGGAAACCTCAAGAATGGCTTTCACTAAGCTAGGATCATGACGGCCCAAAGCCAAAGTATCATTGGTCCACAGACGATGTTAAAGGCTCGCTCTTGGCTGAGGTAAAGGGCATGAGTTTCTGAAATGACTGTTGCGTCCCTTACAGAGCAAATTCCTCCTTGTCTCATGCTCTCCCCTTTCTCACTGCTGCCTTCGACTAGAATAAAAACAATTAAAAACACTTTAAAGCTATCTCCTCTACCCCTGGACCGCTTTGTGAAGAATTTGGGAACATTGCATTCACCCCCTTGAAGAAAGCTTTAGTAGAAAGCAAGTTTACACAGAAATCCCAGAACTTTCAACCTAGCAGCAGAACAGATTCGGAAATCATCAGGAACCACGCCCCTCTCTTTCCCCTCCCTCCCTTCTACCCCGCTCCTCTCCACCTTGCATCTCTGCCCCGCAACTGTCCATGTCATTCTCTAAATATCAATTTCCTATGTTTAAGTGCACAAACATGAGGCAATATGGTTGCTCCACTTATTTTTATTTAAAAAGCGATGCTACTTACCTTATATTTCAAACATATCTTTCAACTACGTAATTGTCCTTCCTGTTGGTTGTGTATTGTACTGTCTTGTATAGTAGATTCTGTAAATCACACTTGTTAATATGCACTGATCCCATCAGAAAAGGCTCTATCTGTTGCAGAGCCATCAATTCATAGTTGAAAATACAAGCTTTCAGGCAAAGGATAAATAAAGCTCAATGGTAGGAAAGCTTGCATAGCATGCCTTGGGGTTGTGTCTGCAAAGACGGACTGCCTAGAATGAGGATACTGTAGAGAGACCAAAATGCTGCAGGTCCATAGTCTAATTACCCTGTCTTAGGTTACCACTTCTTGTCCTCCAGAACAGCCATTCCTGGCCCGCTTCTGCGTCCGAACTAACATCCTGTGACTAATACATAAAAACCTTTAGAATCTGTTATCAGACTACTAGCTTCCACTAACCCAAAAACTAAAACTGTCATCAGATAGCATCTTAGGCCTGTAGAAAAGCTTCTGCCTTTCTGATAGACCCACCAATGTATTTCAAACTTGCCTTGATTTGTGGCTTTCTCCATCCTGTAAGTCTATAAAACTGCTTCCATATTGGACCACGGAAATTGGGTTAAATCTACATCTATGCTCCTGGGTTGTGGTCACTCAAAATGGCAACAGAATAAACTATCTCTTGTTCTCTTTCAGAGGTGGTTTTTTTTTTTTAATGTCAACAGATCCCACCCCTGAGGAGAGCTATAAAATGAAGGGCTTTTCCCTGTTCTCTCTCTCTCTCTCTCTCTCTCTCTCTCTCTCTCTGGCTACACAGTCATGGACTTCCTCCTCCTTTCAGGTCTATCACACATGCGCCCCACGCTCTCCATGGTGGCTCTCCCTCCTACCCTTTCGTTTTTTAAGCTAACGCTTGGAGTTTTTACAGTGTCTACAATCCTCTCTCACTCCACAGCCCTATCATGCTGTGTCTCTGGTGGTGATGCCGTCCCCTCGTACGCTCTTCCACCTCAACACCTATGAGAACTGTGGTTCCTGTGGCTTCGAGGTGCCACGGAACAGTGACGTCCTACCAAGGTGCTTCTCCCCAGCCCACAGCTCTGACTTCTAACTGCTTTAACTCCCCCCACACAGTGCACACTGGTCTCAAACTTGCTGCGTTACTGCCTCCTTCTCCTGAGTGATTACAGGAAGGCACCCCCATGCCTGGGAGGATGATAATTCATAAGGAAGTGTGACCTGGCATGGTGCCATATACCTGAATCTCAACATTTGGTAGGCTGATACATAAGAATCCTGAGGTTGATACAAGCCTGGACCACATATTAAGACCGTAAGGAGGGAGGAAGGATGGAAGGAAGGAAGGAAGGAAGGAAGGAAGGAAGGAAGGAAGGAAGGAAGGAAGGGAGGAAGGGAGGGAGGAAAGAAGGAAGGGAGAGAGAGAGGGAGAAAAGGAGGAAGGGAGGGAGGGAGGAAGAATTTATCGGCTCACTAAACTGAATTCCTCTGTTCACTTTAGAAGTTAAAGTATAGACTTTGTTAAATTATAAACATCGCTTCTTTTTTAAGAAGCAATCAGCTAGAGGACCTCTAACTGCAATTATGTCCCTCCCTTTGACTGTCAAACTATCGCTATTAAAACAATGGTCTCTAAGAAACTGGAATTCCCTTAACATTTCTTATTCTGGGAGACGTAGAAGACCGAAGCCTGGTGCCAGCCAGAGGAGGAACTGGTCTCCCAGGAGATTCTTCACACAGTTCTGAAAACGCATCAGATCACCTTATAGCCCAGACAACGGTGACAGGCACCCTACACTGACCAGAAGTACTTAGTAATGTATACTTTTGCCTTTTATTTAAACCTAAATTTCGTATTAGGACCCAATGGGTGGACTTGAGTTGCATTGTGGCAATCTTTGTTCTTCTTTCCAACACTGAATACATAGTCCCTGCCCTTGACTATCCATCAGCTTGTCTGTTTAATTGGCCTTCTGAAGGTAAATGGCTGAGCCTCACCTGTAGGACAACAGAACCCAGCCTCTGACCCTAAGACCTCTAACAAAAATAAAAATAAAAAACAAAAAAAAAGAGAGAAAAAGAATAACATTTTTTAAAATCTTGCTATGGAGTATGCAATGTGTCGTGGTGTGTCCCATGGTGTACCCTTTTGCCCCAACAGCTTTACTTGCAAGTGTTCATTGCAATGAGTCATTGGTGTGGTTCAAGGCCTCTGCCTCCTACTGCATTATCAGTCCTGGATCCTCTCCCAGGTTCCTCTCAGATATTGTGCTGTTGCCCTGTGTCATGGAGAGCCTACAGCTTTGGTCCTACAGGACCAGCTGCTTTACAAAATCCAGCAATTTATAGGTGGGGTAGACGGTAGGGTGGACCAGCTCGAGGCCCTGGACCTGAGCCTTAGTGGTGGCTCTGTTGTTCAGCCCACCAGCTCTCCCACTTTGCCAAAGGAGGGAGCAGGGCCAGCTCTCTGGCTTGTGGTAGCCAGCAAGAGCTCACACCCTCCAGCCAGCTGCACCACCAGGGCCAGCTCGACTGTCCTGCCCAGTCGGGGAGATTCTTCATTTGTAATCTGCATTGTGTCAGCATCTCTTTAATTCTCTAATTCCTTCTGTGTTTTAATACTGAAAAAAATAAATAAATAAATGTGAAGAACAACTCACTCCTAGCAGGAAATAAGAGAAAGACAGAAATTCACAATCTCTTGATGTATTTAGGGTGTTAAAACAAAACAAAACAAAACGCAAAACCTACTCCTGTATTTTCCTGTCTTGATAGCATGACAGATAGACTTACATATGAAATTGATACCCTTCTAGAGACAAAAGAATAATGTGACAGTGATAGATTAATTGCTACTTAGAATGCACTAAAAATTAGTCTGTTGGGTTTGAGCCCTCCCATCACAAAAACTGGAATAAACCATCAATGAAATAGCTTACTTTTTGAAAATAAATCTAAATTGATTCAGAGTTAGATTACCACATGGGAGCTGATGGGCGCGCAGGCGGTGGGCAGTAGTGAGCCATTGCTTGCATGAAGTGATGGAGCAGCTAGCTGTCCAGTCACAACCACACATCTCAGAAAAGTTAGAGGACTTACATATCTTTGCGTCTTTAAATAAACCTTTACCTCAGTAGGACCCAGGCTGAAGGTGAGATCAGAGGCTAACAAATCAGGCAAGTAGTTCGGCGTCGTTGGCTGCGATGCAGAGTAATACAGTAGGAAACCAAAGGCTCTCGGGTGGGTGAGACTCCCTTGCCACAGTTCTCCTCAAGATCTGGATATTGTGTTTCCTAGGCTCCGCACTGCCTCTCAGACGACCTCGCCACTGTTCCTTGCTTTCCAGTAGGCCAATCAGAGGCTTGTCAAACAAACTATACAGAAGCCAGAGGGCAGCCCATCAAACTCAGCAGCCGGGTGTCACTCCTGCCTGTCCGCCTCCCTTCTTATTGATTCCTGCTTACTGGCTCACCTACTGAAATACTTACTTATTGACCAAAGCAGCACGTAGGAAAAGAAACAAAAATCCAGGCAAGTACAAATCTATAAACCAGTGCTCTCAGCCTTGCTTCCATCTGGATAGTGTCCCTCAGGCTCTATGCTGTACCGGAGGGGATTCGCTCCTCCTCTGCCTCCCTGTTGGGCCTCCGTGCTGTACCGGAGATAATTCTTTGCTATTCTCTCTTGCCTGCTGGATTCATAAACCTTACGGTTTTCAAGTTGTCTGTCTTAAGCAGCTTCTCAATGCCTAAAATTATAATCCCGATGCTCTCATCAGTCTCTGCCCGAGCCTGTGTTACCATTCCAGTTGCCGGGTGTCTTAGTCAGGGTTTCTATTCCTGCACAAACATCATGACCAAGAAGCAAGTGGCGGAGGAAAGGGTTTATTCAGCTTACACTTCCACATGGCTGTTCATCACCAGAGGAAGTCAGGACTGGAACTCAAGCAGGTCAGGAAGCAGGAGCTGATGCAGAGGCCATGGAGGGATGTTCCTTACTGGCTTGCTTCCCCTGGCTTGCTCAGCTTGCTCTCTTATAAGGCCCAAGACTTCCAGCCCAGGGATAGTATCACTCACAAGGGGCCCTCCCTGCTTGATCACTAATTGAGAAAATGCCTTACAGTTGGATCTCATGGAGGCATTTCCTCAACTGAAGGTCCTTTTTCTGTGATAACTCCAACTTGTGTCAAGTTGACACATAAAACCAGCCAGGACACCTGGGAAGGACCCTACTTTTCAAGTCACTGCATGTGACTGAGCTAAGCTTTTCCTGGGATGGTTGAGATGGTGAAACGGATCCCTCCCCTACAGGGGCTGACTCAGTAAAGATCACACAGACGCTCTATGTTTTAGTCATGGGAAAGGAAAAAGAGGTGAGATCAGTGTGAAGATACCACTTTTCAATATTATGCAACTAGTTCAGAAATATTTTTGAAGTACTAAGAAAAATAAAAATACTCTTTAGCTGAGATGGGTGATACAGGAAGACAAAGATGTATGCAGACACAAAACAGCACTGCTGCTACAGAAACACAACTCCCACCTCAGTGGGGGAGGGGAGAAGAGTAATCCAACGGGGATCTGATTAACCCAAGTTCCACGTTTCGATCAGGCAGCGATCTCGAGAAGTTTTTATAAAAATGGAACAAAGGAGTTCATGAATCAAGATGCTTTTTCAAAGACCTCAATGGAAATATCAGGCAGGTGGCTTATAGCAAAGCAGAAACCCCTCTGATGTAAGAGCCTCAAAGGCTGTCTGATAACACCATTAGCTTTTGAGTTGGTGGAAGCTTGTGGTCTGCTAAGTTAATATATTTCAAGAGGTTTCACCCAATAACCACAAGGGTGTTGTAGCACATAGAGATGGGAAAGGGATATCTAATAGAGGAGTTTTTAAAAGGCAAGATAAATTATAATTAGGCTCTGGATCTGCAGCATTCCAACCTCTCAAAAATAATTGAACCTCTAATCAGTCCTGGTATATGGGTCAGTGAAAGAGATACCTTCTTTCTGAAACACTTCAAAGTATGCTGTTTTTTCAATGCACATAAATTTTAACCCATGTCTATGTAAGGGATTAGCAATTCTCCCTATTTTAAAATGAAATCATTTTTGTCACCATATGATTTTTTTAAAATTACCCAAAGGCACATAGAACCAATAGGAATGTATCAATGTTGCTTGTTGAAGCCGAAAGCTAAACATATTTTGTAGAGTGAAAAATGAGAGGAAAGGAGACATAAAGTGTGTATGCCGGGGTGGGAAGCATCATTCTGAAACTCAAGACCTTCTCTGGACATGAATGTAAGTCTACATATAGATCTTATTAAATAATCACTTTTTGTTTTGTTTTTGTTTCCTTTTTCTTTTTTTAATTGAGACAGAATTTCTCTGCATAGCCCTGGGTATCCAGAAATTGGCTCTGAAGACCAGGTTGGCCTTGAATCCTAAGAGTCACCTGTCTCTGCCTCCTGAGTGTTGAGATTAAAGGCTTGCACCACCACACCTGGCATATTTTTTTTTTTTTTTTTGGTTTTTGTTTTTTCGAGACAGGGTTTCTCTGTGTAGAGTTCCAAGCTGTCCTGGAACTCACTCTGTAGACCAGCCTGGCCTCGAACTCAGAAATCCACCTGCCTCTGCCTCCCAAGTGCTGGGATTAAAGGCGTGCGCCACCGCCGCCCGGCGAAATACTCACTCTTGAAATAAGTGCAGATAAAATAAACAAATGAATCACAGCCAGGTAAAGTGGAGCATGCCTGTAATCCTGGAACTTGGGATATTGAGGCAAGATGATTGCTCTCTCTCTCTTTCTTTCTCTCTCTCACTCTCTCTCTCTCTCTCTCTCTCTCTCTCTCTCTCTCTCTCCTTCCCTCCCTCCATCTTGAGAATCAATGGTTTTTTTTGCCATGTCTTTGTTTCAATGCTTGCTCTAATAAGCTGTCATAGTGTTTTATGACAGCAATAGAAGAGTAACTAAGACAGAAGGCACCAGAAGCTAGCTACTGCTGTGATAGGCCTGACCATACTGTTGTTTTGAGGGAGGTGAATGATTGGTATTTTTTTTACTAGGAAAGCAGTTGAGCACTGTGAAGAGGGATTAATGGACCATTCAAGTATAAGATTGGAAGATAATAGTACTGAAGATAATGTGGCCCAGCTCAAGAGGTTTCAGAGGGGACAATATTAGCACCTGAGCTAGAGACCATTCTTGTGATATTTTGGCAAGTTTGGCTGGTTTCTGTCCTAGTCCTAAGAGAACCTGGCTGAGGGTAAACTGAAATGTGTTGGAATAATTTCCTTGGTGGAGGAGATTTCAAGACAGATTTCAACAACAGGGTCAATATTGTTGTTGACAATATTGTAGTAGTAGTAATCGCTTGATCATTCATATACATATCTATAATGAAAAAGAGCAAATGGGGCAAGAAAAATACAAAGGAAAAAGAATACAAAAGAAAAAGAATACCAGAAAACTTAATACTAAAACAAATGCTTGTGCTGAAAGAGATAAAATGAAAGGCCAGATCTAAAACAGAATAAAGGGAGGGAGTTCTCTGGGTAAGACCATACCCAGCAGAGCATCCAACCTGAAAGATGGAAAGGCCTGAGGAATTTTGTGCTTCTAAAAGGCACCAACGAAGGAAAGCTTCTGCAAATGTGGTTCAAGGGGACAGGGCTTCATCCCAAGTGGGCCAGTGTACTGGACAGTGTCATCCACATGAGTCTGGCTTTAGGTCACGAAGGAAGGATACATGAGTAAAGGGATTGGGAAATCTTCCTCCATAGGGAAGGTGAGCCACTGAGACCAGGTGGGTGGGTGGCATTCCCTGCATGCAGGAAATGACATTGAAAGTGACATTTGAACTGAGTTGATGACCACAGATGTTAAAGAGACCAGAGTCCCGAGACAGCTGCCAAGAACAGATGATTGTAGGGAGTGGAAGCAGCCAACAGAGAAGTGTGTTGCAGTCAGCAAAGCTGGCAGGGAAGACACATAAGCCGTCTAACATCAGATATGGAGCTACAGGAACTGGGATTTGCCCCTCCTGCATTTTGGTCTTGCACCATTCACTCCTTTGGGGATGGTAGTGTATATTCTGTGCCTTGTGTGTTGAAACTATGTAATCTGCTTTTCTATTTTACCAGGAATTACAATGAACAGATTGCCTTGAGTCTTGGAGGAGATTTTGGACGTTTGAACTGTATTGAGACAGACTGTGAAAGACTATGGGGACTTTGGAAGTTGGGCTTAATACGTTTCTGTATTGTGATATGGCCAGGAGTCTATGTGGGGCAGGGAGTAGAATGTGGTGATTTGAATGAGAATGACTTCCATAGGCTCATATATTTCAATATTTGGTCTCCAGTTGGTGGCACTGTTCAAGGATTAGGAGATGTAGCCTTGTTAGAGGAAGTGTGTCATAGGGGGCAGGTTTTGAGGTCTCAAAAAACAAACAGATCTCAGTCTGTATCTATCTACTTCTCTCTATCTTTTCTTCCCTCCAACTTGAGGATTATGATATAGGCTCTCAGCAGTTTCTGCCACCATGCTTTGGTTCCACCGTCATGGACTCTAACCCTCTGAAACTGTCATCCCCAAATGAAATAGTTTCTTTTACAGGTTGTCTTGGTCATGCTGTTCTATCAGAGATTTAGTCCGTTGTCATCCTGGCTAGAGCATGACTGCATGCAGGCAGGTGTGGTGCTGCTGGAGAGTAGCTAAGAGTTCTAAATCAGATCCTCAGGCTGCTGGGGGGGGGGGGGGAAGGAAAGAGAGAGAGAGAGAGAGAGAGAGAGAGAGAGAGAGAGAGAGAGAGAGCATGTACTGGTCCTAGCTCCTGAGCTTCTAAAACTTTTAAGCCCACTCCCTAGGACATACTTCCTCCATCAAGGCCACACCGCCTAATAATGCTAATTCCTATCAGTGTATGAGGCCATTTTCATTCAAACAACCACACGAGCTATCCCTCTTCCACATATCTGTTGGTGTCTACCCTGTTCAGGTCTTATTTAGGCACAGACTGGTGATTTTAGAAGATGGTATTATTGCCTGTGTGTGGTCCCAAGTTCCCCCTTGCTCCTGGGGTATGAGAATGCACCTTGGGCAGAAGAAACAGGGGACACTAGACTGCACTTACCCTATGCCATCCTCGGATGCTGGGCTCAGAGAGTGGGAGAATGCAGCCCGAGTGAGAAACGACATAGGCTGAGACAAAGCGGGGGTTTCCTGACTCCTGGGTGTCTGGCGGCTGCTGGAAACCATGTAGAGTCAGGAACGGAAGGGATACACGTGCCTTTGAGGAGAAGCCCAGGGTAACAGGGAGTTGGGAACCCAGGGCCAGCAGCTTCTGTAGATGAAGGCTTTCTCCATGTTCCCCATGGTGGTTCTTGATAAGAGAGATAATTCTTGGTTCTAAAATGTTTATTGGCTGTTCATCATAGAAAATGGATGCATATCACCTCCTCAGGGTGGACCAGAGGTTAAATACCTTTTGCAGGAAGGAATGTCCGGGAAGGGAGGCTGATTGGCTAAACCCTCAGGGGCTCTAGATACCTAATCAGCATGGAGAACTCTGTTCTAGGCTATGTGACCATTGGTCACATACTTTTGTGGGGAATTCGGTCATGTGTTCTGGACCAGAAATCTTGGTCTGGATCAGGGAGATGCCTACTGTCTTCAGATGGGTTGGCTGGTGCCAGGATCTGTGAACCAACTCAACCTTACCAAGTTTCCTGATATGGTCCACTGCCCCACACCTGTGAATATTCTATATCCTATCACGTATCTTTTGTTGGACTTGCTTTTCTTTTCTTAAAGCCCTGTCCCCTCCCTTACTTGCAACTCTTTACTGAGGCGTCTGGCAGATACAATCAGACTGAAAACTAGAATAAAACGAGTTGGCAACCTGATTTCAGGGTTCACTTGCCATCTCAAACGTAAGAATATTTAGAAACTTCTAGAAATGATTCTAAACAGAGTCAATAATATAATGCACACTAGGTTTTTAAATTTCCTTAATTTTTTTTTTACTTTATTTTATGTGTACAGGTGCTTTGATTACATATATGCATGCAGCAGGTGTATACCTGGTACCTATGGAGGCCAGAAGAGGGTGTCAGATTCAGATCCCTTGAAACTGGAGCTACAGTTATAAGCTGTCAAGTAGGAACAGAGTCCTCTGGAAGAGCAGCCATTTCTCTGGCCCTTTAACATAGGTGCTTGTTTATTTTGTTTTGTTGTTTTTGTTTTTCAAGACAAGGCTTCTTTCTCTGTAAGCCATGGCTGTCCTGGAACTCAGGCTGGTCTCAAGAGATCCTCCAGTCTCTGCTTCCCAGGTGCTGGATTTAAAGGCATGCACCACCACCCGGCTAATATAGCTCTTAATATGAATGTTCTTTAGGTTAGCAGTAATGTAATTTTATTTTGAAGCATGAAATTCCAGTGCTATGGTCTGTCTGTGTGTTGCTAAATTCCTTCCCTTAGGGGCACATAAACAATTTTTACCACTCCTACTATGGTGTCAACAACAATCCCAGGTGTAATTCCACCAAAGTGCATTCTGGGAATCAGAGAGTTTATTAGGCTAACTTACACGGTAACAGGTAGGAGCATGGGTGCACTGGAAGGTCTGTGCCCAACATAGATGACAACTCTAACATGACTGTGTAGATGGAGGCCCCGCCCCTAATCCTTCCAGGCCTATATCCTCTAGCCATTCTTGGAGACTGCAAGACCACAAGTAATGTAGGGAGGAATGTTTGGCTACCTCACTGAGAGTAGCACACCCCCCTACACACACTCCTCTTTTAAAGAAAGAAGTCAACAAGCCCAGCTGTTACAATCTACGGCAAGCAGGCCCAACCAAACTCCTGATGATGGCAGTAGTTGGCTCAGAGGACAGCAGGGTGATTTAATAGCAACCTCGCCCACAAAAAAAAAAAAAAAAAAAAAAAAAAAGATGTTAGAAGTTTATGTGCTGATATTGAATGATAATAAAACCTTTAAGAACCAAGGCTTGCAATTAAATTATTGTAAGAACTGACTTTAGAAAGGCTTGATGCTGTCCTCATGGGAATGGGTTAAATGGAAGAGCAAGCCTGAACCCTAGATGACCCCCCACCCCACACTATGAAATGCTTACATGCCGTGACGCCATTAAAAAAATAAAGGCGTGGAATGTGGATCAGTTGGAGGGTAGATCAGGGGAAGGGGGAATAAAATACGGAGTGTAAAAAAATTTTTTTAAAAAATTAAATTTAAAAAAAGTGCTTAATGCCAAGCCGGGTGACCTTACTTCAGTCCCTGGGATACGCACGGTGGGAGGAGATAACTGCTTCCTGTGAGTTGTCCAGTGATCTCCGTGCATGCAATGGAGCATATGGAGAGCCTTCATATATGAAGATTTCTACCCAAAAGAACTGAAATTAGAAAGGCTTGATGGTTTAAGGAGCAAATTTATTTACAGTGGTAACTTAATCTGGACTATATTATATACCACTTACCAAATGAATCTGCAATTGATTTCTTTTTTTTTTTTTTTCAATGATTTTATTTACTTTACATTCCAACCGAAACCACCCTCTCTCCTTTCCTCCCAGTTCCACCCTTATAAATCCCTTCCCCCATAATTCCCTCTCCTTCTCTGAGGAGAAGGGGAAGTTCCCCCCACCCTGCCTTGGGCACCACCCCACCCTGGGGCATCTAGTTCCAGCAGGACTAAGCTATCTTCTTCCTCTGAGGCCCAAACAGTCCAGCTAAAGGAAGGGACAGAGTCAGAGACAATCCACCTCTGTT